>LVTN01000802.1:49871-65058 GCA_001649415.1 Musa itinerans
CAATCCCGCCCATGGCAGGCCGGTCATTCCGCCTATCGTCCGCGATTTTGACCCGTGCTAGACTGATCGTCCGACCGATCGTCCGCGATTCTGATCTGTGCCATACCGATCGTCCGCGATCCCGACCCATGCCAAGTCGGGGGCCGCCTAGACGACAGGCCCCGACTGCCCGACTAGCAGAGTTAATACTACCCGAGGCAACTGGGTGCCGCCCCTCTAAAACGCCCTCCCTTCTAAGCTATCAGTATCCATCCAAACCATGCATGCCTCCTGGCCTGTTAACGACCCCATGGCACGCCTTGGCAGGGGGGAGAAGTGAAACGATATATTTTGGCAGCCTAAACACATCGCCACACGCTAAATCAGAGCCCCGCGCTGCACGTCTCGTCCAGGGAGCACGTACCTAGAGGATATGCCACACGTCCCATTCCGAGAGCTCGGGGCGGTGTCGTCTGATGCCGCTCTGCACGTCTCTGAACGGCGACCGATCAGAAGGCCCATCCCATCCCTCGGGGATAGCAGCGACGCCAAGCCGATGCACCCTCAGCCCTTGCGCCACAGTTTAAAACCCCTGGCCGGCCCCCGGCCAGGGGCGGAGAGAAAAAAGGTAGCTCCTCTCGTTACTAACTTGCTCGTCGGAGGGGCCACGGTCGGGTACCACCCGACGGGGGCTATTTTTATAGGAAAACAGCTGCCCACGACCCGCGAGTATCTCAACCTAGGAATCGCCATCCAGTGCACGAAGGAGAGCAACCAATCGGCCCGGATCCTGACCAACGCCAACCAGCACTCCTTCCCAAGGGAGCAGCCACCTCACGAAGATGAGCTGCCAACTACCCCGGAGATGGAGAGACGCAGCACAGCATACACGGCGCCTGATCGACAGACCGAGGAACGTTGTCCGGGGACAGGGATCGTCCCAACCTCTGAAGTCGCCGACTGATGTCCCCACGACGAGCCATCAACCAGCACCCGGACCGAGGAACGCTGATCAACACCTCGCCATGGGGGCCCGGTTGACCTCATCATCCGAATCATTCAGCAGAAAGCTCCCAACATCGACCTGTGGACCTAGCCGTGCTGACTCACCAGCCATAGCACATTTGTTCCCTAACATGCGCCATATGGCGTTGTCCCCAGCTTTCTAGGACGGGACTTGCCGAGGGGGCGTCTTCCTATACGGGCTTCGACTCGGCGTGGGAAGTCAGCCCTTGTGCTGACTTGGCAGGGCGTGATGTGGCAAGGGTCGTGACGTGATCGGGATTCAAAATATGCCTTATCAAGATGTAACTATTTTTAAAACTAATATATTTTTTTTACCTAGTACTGAAATATTATTGATTTGATAATCAATTATTTATTTATTTATTTCTTATATACCGATCATTTTATATTATGTTATAATATTTATAAAAAAATATTAAAATATATAATATAATATAAAAATATATTGAATTATAGTTTTTTTACTATATTATAATGTTTTCGTAGTATTGATAAAAATACTATAATATAGTATAAAAACATTGTAATTGAATTGATCAATAGGAAAAATAATAGATGAGTATGGGTATTTTTTGTATTAGATAAAAAAATAGAGTTATTAGAGACTTATGAAGGAGAAGAAGACTCTTCCCACGAAATTGCCCGATATTATATTAAAAATACTAAAATGTTGGATTATGGATGAGTATGTAAAATAATAAATTATCATCAATTTAGATTGAAGCATTTTAAGATTGGGGTTTGATGAAGCCTCCCATAATAATGGCAAACATAACAGCTTCCCAGTTCACTGGCGCTGCCTGCAGGCGGCCATGAACTCATGCAAAGCCAAGAACACGATTTCTTGTTCTAATCCCGACACTTTTCCCAGCTCTGCTCGCGAAACTGTTGCGGTGATTCTTAGACCAAGCTTTAGATTTCCATGTGACATGGCGCAGAGGAGCAGCTCATGCTTCTCTTGTAACCATGGCAACTTGCACTCCCCCCAACCTTCGAGGACATTTGTCGGCCATGTTGGACAGCGAGATGTCAGGGTGCGATGGGCCCTTCTTGCCTACCATACGAATCCCCCGTCGATTTAGGATCTGAGAAGGGCAAGTGTTAAGTGCGCATGAAGGAAAGAACAGCCCGAAAAGACAGATCCAAATGCTGCAATCAATGGAGTTAATCCCATCCTTTGGGGGAAGTTAATGATGCTATGGTACATGTAAACCTCTGAAGTGTTGGTGAAGAAGATGCTTATAATTGATTACTGGCCACCATCTGCTGTGGAGTAGGCTGCAAGAATATTAAGTTCCTTGTACCAACGCCTGAGTCTAGAGTACAAATTTCTATTGTTCTGGACTCGCCAGCTAATGTTGTAATGTGATCTAATGTCTGGCTTGATCTCAATCGATTCATCGTCTAGAGGGGATTCTAACTTTCTTCCTAAGAGTAATGGAATGATCTCCCACTTTGAGGGTTAACACAAGTATATTTTTAGTTCCACCAATTCCACCAAGTATATCTAAGGACGCAGCTGATGCAGTGCATGCATGGATCGATCAAGCCCTGCACTCTGAGCAGGTGATCGCTCCAGGTGCCTGCAGGCCAACAGTTCATACGAGGCCGAACCTGAATCATTCATCCCCTGCGCATCCAGGTCCAGGGAATGAACCACCACCACCGGCGACATGAGCAACGCCGACGGAGATGCTCCTCCATTAAGGCGAGTAGTTGACGCATTCACTCCTCGTAAGTGATGGTGTTAAAGCGTGCACCGACCGTATCGGACGGCCGTGCCCGGAACTCGGCAACGCGCGGTGTAAGGTGCGTTTGATGTCGGTGTTTATCTCATTGGAAGCCGGTGCAGACCACGGGGCTTTGCTCAGATCAAATGGCCTTCCTCTTAGCCCATACTCTCTCGACTCCCTGTTTTCTTCATGAGAGTGCAAGTAGTACCATCAACAAGCATATGCAGTGGTTCTATTCGTGGTTGGCTCATTCATTGGCATTCATCAGCTTAACCGGATCGCACGTGGAATTCAGCGACGACATGGTCAGGTTATGGGGGCTGATGAATCGGGTGGTATGCGAGGGGCATTAACGCTGAGACCAGACAAGTGGGGAAGGGGACGAACACAAGAAGCCAAGGGGAGAACAAAGGCCAAGGAGAAGCTCCCGGTAATCGCTTTATGATCTCCGGCTGGGAAAGCTGGTTCGGTGGTTTGCAAGGACAAAAGACCCCGGCTTTTGCGCACCAAGGACCGGCTTTTCCTGGCCAGTCTTCCCCCTTCCGTTGGCCTTTCTACACCTCTCTCCTTCGGGAGTGCAGCAGGAAAAGGAAGGGTTGAAAGAGTTCCAAATGACCGTGTGCTAAGTCTCCGGCAACGTGGATCATCCCCCGATCACCCACCTTGTCAGTTCCCAGAAACCATTTGTTTCTGCAGTTTAATATAGTGAGTTAGATTCTCCACACGATGGCCTGTTTGTCTGGTTTTCCTGACCTACTTAATCATCTGACCCTACTTAGGTTAATAGAAGAACACCTCCGATCGAGTGTAGGAAAAATTCTCAGAAAAAAATGGTGGAAGTCAAGAAATCATATCTAATTACAATATCAACATGCAAAGCTGTGCAGAGGACAAGTGGGTATGCTCAAAGTGCAGCATTGTCCCATCAAAGATCCATGATGCAAGCTGTGCAGCTGAAATGACCAACTCACTGTCGCCTACACCCGAAAGTATTCGATGGGAACTCTTGTAGACAGAGACAGCAAGGGATAGGTTGATGATGGTAGGCAACAGTGAAGAAGACTCGATGGTTTATACTTGTTTGTACATCTTCCAGCTGTTTGGTTTGTGACAACGAGGTTGATTAGGCGAGTTTGTGACACCATTTACTTCGAGTGGTTCCAAGTTAAGGTGATGAACACGAAGAGTGAGGCTAATAGACCATGGTTTAAATGCGAAACCAAGAAGACAGCGCCCGCCATCGACGGCGTCGTACCAGTGGTGTTCCTGATATTATATCTTAGGTCACGGGCAGGTGTTCGACCTCCAGCTCTCTTAAACTGTGCAAGCCGGAGCTTCCGGCACTCCAAGGCAGCCATCACCACCTCTCTCTCCCTCTCTCTCTCTCTCTCTCTCTCTCTCTCTGTTTTCCTCGTTGGTGGAGCTCGGATTCCGGGGTGGGTTAGGCGGCGGCGATGAGAAGAGTGCCTGCTGGGTGACGCCTCGATGACCAGGAGGAGGAGGACGGGAGCCGCGGTTCTGTGTCTCGTTCTACTGAGTAGCCTCTGGCTGTTGTTCGACTCTAGAGCGGTGGCAATTCGGACGTTCCCGGCGGACTCCAGCGCTGACGTAAGAGACCGGACGCATTTTGTAAGGAGAAGACCAGTCCCTCTCGGCGATTCTCCGCCTCTGGGGACGGCGAAGGCGGAGGGGGGTGGTTTGGAAGACACCAAGCGGCGGGTGCCGAGTTGCCCGGATCCGCTCCACAACAGGTAGCTCATGTGAGCTGATCATCCCGAAACGCCCCCCAGGGAAGAGATACGTTTGGTGGTGTTTTGGTCCTTTTGGTGTATAGGTAACGAAGCGAAGGCGAGAAGAAGAAGAAAAGGCTTTGTATTGGGAGAATCTCCTAAAGTTGATGACATTATGCTGATAAAACATTGATGTCTGTGGTTCTAACACCGAGTTATAGATGTAATCGAGGGAGATTCTTGGCATACAGAGCTTTGTTTCACGTCGATAATGGTAAATGCAAGAACTAAAAAGCTTTGTTTCTCTCGATTTGTTGTGTACTGCTCCTCTACTGTCTCGAGTGCTTCTCGTTTTCTCTCCCTTTACATGGTGGTGTTTTCGCTAGCAAATACACGATATCCTGCGTGCTGCTGATGTTGAGGTGTGAGTCAACTCGAGAGTGAAGTAGCGACGTCGCTTTCATCGTCTTCTTCCTCGATTGCTTTCTTCCTTTGGGAGAAAATTCGATCTGCCGAGTGCTGTCGCGTCTTCTCAACCATCGACTCAAACAGGTTACGAAGCGGGATGAGAAGACCGAGAATGACGCAGGCGGTGCACGGGAGAGATGGATCGACGCTGATGGAGTTGTCCGGTAGTGTTTGGATTGGAATGTGAGAGACCGGTTTGATTGGTTCGTGTTCTTGGGGCTGCCTCATCGATGCATATGACAGCTACCAATCACCATGGACACACTTCTCGAGGAGTGTCATGAGGACACACCTCGATTCACCATGGACGATGTTTTGAAGTAGCTATAATGATGACGACGATGCTACAGTACTCACGTTGAACTGCACAAATTCATCGTTGATATCGCTTCATTTCCGTGATCGTCTTCTCGTACGATCCGATCCTTCGATGCTAAATTAAATTTGTTAAAATAAATTTATAAAAATAAACAAAGATCCTTTTATAATCGATCCTCTCTTAATCACTTGCTGTAAAGAAAATTTCTCCAAATAAAAGGTATTTAAAGAATATTATTTATTTTGATTGTATTGACATGGCATATTCGTATCTTTTGTCGTTTTTATGTTGAGTTTCAAAATGAAGATGAATATTCTTCGTATCAATCGTATATTTATAATAAAATAATTAGGTAAAATATAAAATAAAGAAGTATTGGTTTGAAAATATTATAAACTGTATTTTCTAAAAAAAGAGAAGAATTTAGTTTTCTTGAGGAAAAGTAATATCTTACAATCTTGTTGTTTTTAATTAATTTAAACAGTGGCATATTAGATTTATGAATCTTATGATCAACCAAACATCACAACTAAATTATTGAGGCAAAAATAATCTCCGGGTTTTTGGTGTACAGGATGGGAGAAATAAGAGGTCGAGGAGGAGACGTTACCGGCCTGGACGCTCGGGTTTGAGGAGTCCCAGATTTATAAAAATATATATTATTTTAATATATAATTTATAAAAAAACTTTTTTTTCTTTTTAACTTTAAATATTTATCTTTATAATAACAAATATTGTTTTACTAAAACATTTTTTGAAGAAAAAATCTTTTTTACCTAACTCTCAAATCTATTACAAAGTATTAGATTACTCTAAATATAAATATAAGATGAAGACACATCAACAATCATTAGTAAAACTTTCAAAAAATTATAAAAAATAATTTTAATATTTACAATATATATTAAAAATTAAATATAAAATGATAGCATATTAATTCATTATGAAACCTTTGTATCAGAAAAATAATGATAATTTTTATATAGTAAACAAAATAATGTATTAATCACACATAACATATCTCGATAATATACATAACAAAGATGTATATAATACTCGATGGTATATTCTTCCAACAATATATGTAGAGATATACTTCACGGGATGAATTCCTTCTAACAACGAATTGAGTGATATCCCTCACCCGCACATGTGGGGATATGTTCCTTCCAATAACGAATAGATGAATCGTCTAACAATCATGTCTAATGACCCGCTAGTCCTTGAAGATAATTGCTCTACTTGCCGTTAGTAGGGATATATAAACAACCATGGTCATTTGTTTATATTCATTTATTAACATATATATCCAAGAAATAGTATGATAGAATATTATTAGAGATCATGCTTAAATGTATGATCTACTATACTATGTCAATTTATGGCTGCACATTGTGATAAGCTCGTAGCTCCTTTCACAGGTTATACTTCTAATGTAGACCACTAGCACAATCGCACATACTATATGATAATAATTATATCAATATCATCAACTTAATTTAAAAAATATAAAAATATTTTCAAATAATACATTCAGATAAAACTTTTAAGTTTATCAAATCATAAAAATATTAGACATCAATTTCTCAATAGTTCTCGATTAATCAGAACCCTAATTGAAATAATCTTATTGGCTTAAACTAAATACAATTCAATTGGAACATAATGAAACCAATCTTAAATCCTTATAGAACCAGTCTAAAATCACTCTAGATGGGTTTAATTTAGATTTTATTGATTTTAATTAGGTCAAATATGTTTAAACTAATTAAATTGGTTTGAAATAACCCTAAACCGGCTTGAACCAATCAAACATATATGATTCAATTAATTAATGAGCTCAAACCAATAAAAAGAGAGAAAATTAGATTATTATAATGTGTCTAACGCCAATCATGGGTGAGTTTAGTTTCACGAGGTAAGTAGAGTCTCACTATGAATTGAGCGGAGCCTTACCACCAAACGAGGCCACGCTTGGCTCGCAAGCTAGGTTGTGGCTACCCATATGGGTTGGGTCATGCCTGACCACATGGGCTGAGTCGTACTTGGCTATATGAGCTGGGTCATATTTGACCACATGTGTTACATCGTACATAACTACATGCGTTCCACCATATGTGGTCATATAGGTTGAACCATACTTAACCACATAAGATAGGTTATGCTTAGTCACATAGGCTAAACTGTACTTGGCTACATGAGTTAGGTCATGCATGGTCATATGAGCTAGATTGTATCTAACTACATAGGTTTTGTTATATCTGCTAGTTACATATTCCCTATAAGCCAATCACGTGTGTGATGACACTTGTAATCTGGTGCATAATCACTTTTTGGTTAATAATGATATTTTCTTATTCTATATTATATGATGAATATATATTATGATGTCATTAATATGTGGAACAAAAATTGAATCAGATCATTACAATGAGACTAATTCTCTTTAAACAAATATTCTAAATATTTATTATCATATGTTACTCGAGAAGGATATCGAGATAACCAAACATATCAGTGTATTATATACTCGTTCATATGATGGAGGCAACTGGTCTCATAGCTGCTTATGTGGGATAGTAGGGATATAATGCAGGTGTTCATTGAAGAATGAGTTCACTAAATGATTCGTTTACGGAATGCTGAATAGTTAATGGTATCTTATCGTCAGACAATATTGCACTTGAGACACTAAGGATGTCTTGTTTGAATATTCAATTCTTTGATACCGAATTTATAAGTTTGGAAGTTTCAAATCTAGTACAAATAGCTATTGAGAATGACAGCCAACATTACAAAGGTAATTGTGTGTTAATAAAGGATCATCCACTCTCAGTATCATGAGAGGAATATCTCGTGTGTTCTTGCTTAGGTAAATTCCTAACCATAGTCAATCGAATTGAGAAAGAAGAAATTCTCCAGGAGAATTCGATAAGAGTGAGACTTGAATGGATTCCGTATGGACCTGATAACAATATGCTCAATAATATTTTAAAATAAAAATATTATTATATATCATTAAATTCCAATAATCATAATATCAAAAATTTTAAAACATAAATATTAGAAATAAAATAAGATATCTTACCTCTTCTAGAAAAAAATTTTCTTCAACCTTTCCACTTCTCGGCTGAGTGAGAAATTAAAAAACTCCCCGCCAGAAGATTAGCAATGATTTAATTTTAAATTTTATTTTATTTTCACACACAAAGATATAACTATAATATTTATTTATTATGATCCACATAAAAATAAAATTTAAACTATTTTCTATTTAAAAATCATATTAATTAATAATTTAATTGATTGATAAAAATTTTAACATATCCATATAATAAAAAAATAATTTTAATTTTTTATTTATACTATATAAATAAGAAAAAAATTAATAATAAAAATAAAAATAAAAATATTATTTATGATAATTAATTTATGCTAAAGGAGAAAAAAAATATAACAGTCGGCGGAAGCCTGAGACTTCGGAGGCGGCGGCGAGACGGAGCAGATGAGAAGGCATGACGAGGGAAGGGAAAACGGTAGTTTGCTATCTACTGTAACAGAGTTATTTTAGTTGGGAATAACGAGTAAGATCTAATAAAAAATACACCTCAATGTTATATATATATATAACATAGTAGCTTTTTAATTTTAATTATACGTGGGTGAATAAAAAATTAATTTTTAAATATAGGTTAATAAAAAGTTTTAGATTAATTTTATGTGCATTATCTTTTGAATTTATATTTATGATTGATTCTTCTGATTGTTCCACGTAGCAGCAAGAGCTAGGCGGAGATTTCCGTCGCCGGCTGCTGCTGCTGCCAAGTGCATGAATCAGATTCCGCTCCTCGATTCTGTGCTCCTCAAAGCTCACCTGGAAACCCTCCACCAAAACTAAGTTCATTTTCTCCTCTCTCACACAGGAGCTGGTAATCGAGCTGGGTGCTTCCGGTTTTCGACCCAAGGAAGGAGGAAGGTGGGAGGCAGGATGCAGAGGAAGAGCACGACGAAGAAACCGGAGCAAATGGGTGCTTCCGGTTCGAGTCCGAAGGAGAAGCTGGAGAAATCGGCTCCGTCCGAGCGCGATCTGTCGGAGAAGCCGAACGATTCGTTGGGATTGGAGAACAAAGCGGTGAGAAAGGCTCGCGTCTTCTTCGCCGATCCTGACACCACCGAGTCCTCCAGCGACGACGAGGATGAGGAAGGTGGGAGTGGATCGAAGAAGAAGCAGAAGAAGAAGACGAAGAAGAAGAAGAAGAAGAGGAAGCGAGTTAGGTATGAGATTCCCTTGACTCGTACGGACAAAACCCTAGAAACCCGCAAAATATTGGGGCCGTCGAGAGCATCCTCATCCGCCTCCGGGAGGCAGAAGGGGGTGAGGCAGCGGCCGTCAGGGAAGTGGGCAGCCGAGATCAGGGACCCCATCCGTCGCGTCCGCCTCTGGCTAGGCACCTACCCCACCGCCGAGGCGGCAGCCGGAGCCTACCGGGCCGCCTCCAGACAATTGGAGGAGGAGAAGCGGCGCTTCGTCCGTCCCACTGAGGCTACTCCACCAACATCTCCTCGGCCATAGACTCCCCATCTCGGCCTCCTGCGTCTAGTCGTCGCCTTCCCCTTTCCCCTTTCCCCTTCCTCCACTTTATCCTCTGTTATTATGTCATATATCCAGCTCAAACTTGATTGACATGTAATTTAAGTCAACGTAGACGTGTTAGTGTTTGACCTCCTTTATTTCATACGTTCCATTTTCAATATATTATCGTAATCTTTCCGTCAGTTATATCGGATCAAAACTCGGTTCAAATTAGGAGAAACGATATGTCGATTTGACTCCAGAGATCACTCGATAACATCTAAACCGGTTTGATTGCCCACGACATGAAGATTTCCAACAGCAAGAGCACGGAAAGCATTGTCCGGTCACCAACACCTCCTTTATTGTTATGCTGCGGTTCGGATGCAAACTCTGTCGGCAGCCACTTCAGCCGATACCAGCGCAGAGGAGAGAACGAAATCGATCGAAGCACGGAAGCCATTCCTGGCTCAGTTCCTCTTACCTCTGTCGAGCATCTGCTTGAACCAGTACGCCGACATCTTCGCGTACCGCCGGAGGTTCTTGTAGTCCACATACACGATCCCGAACCTGGACGTGTATCCGGACTTCCACTCGAAGTTGTCGAGCAGGGACCAGGCGAAGTAACCTATCACGGTGGCGCCGTCGTCGATCGCCTTCTTGAGCTCCGTTATGTAGCTCCGGTAGTAGTTGATCCTGGTGGTGTCGTGCAGCCCCTGTCGAAGAGTGACGTTTCCGGGATCGTCCATTCCTGTCACCACCGTCGTCGTCGAGTCAGTGACCGCACACAGTGAAATGGAAGAGCAAAAGCTTCGTCGTGGATACCGTTCTCAGATAAGATCACTGTGGGGTTGCCGTAGTGCTCCTTCACGTAGGTCACAGCTTTGTACATCCCCCAGGGAACGATGTAGAGCCACTCGGAGTGCGCCTGCAAATGCCACTTCGCATCATCGAATGAATCAAAGGTCGACGACAACGTAGTTAGAGCAAACAGATGTCTTACTCTTGGTCCGATTGGCACACCATTGCGCTCGACTGCAAACACAACAGACACGAGATTTAGTACTGGTTTCCTCCTACAGACTACGCATGGCAATGGAGGAGCTTACATGCGAATCCGGCGTTCCAGTCCGACTGGTAACGAGTGGGCTTCTCCGGCTTGGGAAGATGAGGGTCGAACATGTAGTAAGCCGTGTACTGATTGATGCCGACGTAGTCGATGGAGCCTTTGACCATCTTGATCTCTTCTTCGGTGAACTTGGGAAGCCTTGCTTGAACTATCTCCTGCATCGATTTCGGGTACTCACCGTAGATTATAGGGTGCAGAAACCTGCAGAAGCATATGATGAGATCAAACACAGTGTCATGAACTGCTATCTCCAGATAATAGACTTTTGGATACATATTACCATCCCAGATGGAAATCCCTCGATCTTTGAGCTGCGTCTTGGTCGTCCTTCGAGTCTGTGAGTGGCTCGTACCAAACAAAATCCAAGAGTATACCAATTCTACCTTTTTGTTTAGCCTGGAAAGGTGAAAATCTACAGTAAAGTCGACATCCAACATTGCATTTCAAAGTGCTAATCGAGAATGGTGTTTACCTGATACTTGTCACGGTATCTTTTGACGGCAGCGGCATGAGAAAGGATCATGTTATGTGCAACGATGTATGGCTCGGTAGCAGAGTTCCCAGCCGAGCAGTTCGTGCACCTCCCTGGAGCAAATTTGCCGTCGTCGTATCCGAGAGCTGCTACTACTCTTGGCTCGTTAAATGTCATCCAGTTCTTCACCCTGTCGCCGAACGTCTTGAAACAAAATTCCGCATAGTTCGCATACGCATCCCTGCAAACCGAACAATCGAGGATCGATCTTGACATCTTGGAGAGAGAAAGAAAGAATGGTTTCACAGACTTACACAATTCTCCTGCTCAACAAGCCAGTGTACTTCTTCTCCAGTGCCTCCGGGAGGTCATAGTGATAGAGATTTGCATAGGGAGTGATGCCTGAAGGAGGAATACATCCAAAACCTCACTACAGAACTTGATCTTCAAAGATAAGAACAGGTTTTTGGCTCCAATGTCAAGCGTATATACCTCGCTGTAGCATGTAATTAATCAGTCTGTTGTAATATGCCACTCCCTTCCAATTCACTCTTCCCTCTCCCTCTGCACGGGCAAAGAGAAGCCAGAACGAGGAGATCATTCATCGTTAAGGATAAGAAGAACTCACCCCATACAAATCGATGGTAGATGGGAGTTCTAGTTTACCTGGGAAAATGCGTGACCAAGAGATCGAGAAACGGTATGCATCAAAATTCATCTTTTTCATGATATCCACATCTTCCTGTCCAACAAATGCTCAGCGATTTACAGTATCTCATGCTCGATGATTTGCATAGATTCTTTTTTCTTTTTGATGTCTATAACCATCATTCAAACAGTGTTTTTCTTAGACAAATTTTCTTCTGTTATCTCTTTTCCATTATCGGGTTACACTGATCTAAATTGCTCCACAAAAATGGTGAGACGAGGTAGAAAACCAGAGCATGTATCAGAGAAGTAAACACATTTGGTATGCATATTTACCTTGTAACGATGGTACTCGTCCACGGAGACATCGGCGGTAGCATTGTTAGCTATCTCCCCTGCTCGTCCAATTGGACATCAACGGATTTAAGCATCCGAAGAAGAAACAGAGGAAACGACGGAGTCACAATGGTTAGCATATCGATCAATCTGGACCGTCCGATCGCGAGAGCGGACATCAAAGCACGAAACGGGCGGCTGAGATTTACCTGGGATCCTGACGAAGGCGTCCCAGATGCTGGGCCCCCGGCCGTCCTGTAGCGCCATCCCCTCCACCTGGTACGCCGACGCCGCCGTCCCGAACGTGAACCCCGCCGGGAACGCCCCCCGGCTCAGCCCGCCCGTGTCGAGCCAGGGCTTCCCGCCCTTCTCCTCCCCGGTGGCGGCGGAGCACCGGGCGCCGACGAGGAGCACCAGAAGAACGAGGGGGAAGCACAGATCCCTCATGGCTAAGCAGAGAGAAGCAGAAGCAGGCGGTGTCCAAGGGCGAGGATTTATTAAGAAGCCCGCGTGAGGAACGTGACGGTGGAGGACAGAGCGTGGGACCTCTCTGCGTGGCCGTCGTGAGGCCTCATCACGGTTCTTCCGATGTCGACAGCCAATACTACTGCTGCTGCTGGTCCTACGTTCCCTGCAAAGCTTTCGGTGTGGAATTACCAGCTTCCCGAAAGATCATTTGCACAGAGAGTTAATTACCGCTGACGCATCCCGATCGGCAGGAAGTAGACAGGCAGAGGCACTGACATCCATTGGCGGAAGCGAAGACGCAGACGAGGCTACAGAGAAGCGCCGAGGCACATCACATGGATGTTTGCACCTTTTCCAACTCGTTTGCCTCTTTTGTTGGGTCGGTCAAATTATTACCCCTCCTTCGGGATAAAAAGTCATGAAACGTGCATAGCTGGCGGTGCAACATTTGGATCAATCTCCTTCTGGTCGACAATACGACCCTACTCGACCGACACGTCACGTGAGATTTGGACCTACGAGAGTAACATCGTGACCGATTCAGCTCCACGAGAACAGCTACATTGCACTGACGAAATTTGTTTTTATCAAAATAATAATAATAAATGACCCAAAGTAAAAGCCGGGGGATAACTTTGAGTCGGTGGGTTGGTTGTTGTCTGACTACATTGCTTACTGTGGGACAGTACGTGCCTGCATGATGCATTGATTGATGGTGGTGCAATAATGTGCGCCATATTTTGAGGCACCGACACCGTCAGCCTGCAAATTACAAACAGTGTGTCGTCACGGCACGGGCATACAGTGACGTGGCCTTTGTCACCACCGTTAGATTTCCTATATATCTATCTTATCCGGATTCCCATGCCACGGTTGCAGTGCACCGTTTGAGAGGGTTTGGTCTCCCATGCAGTGACGATGAGTGATGAGAGGACGATGGTGCTCGGTTCAAGAGGCTGTGTGCAGGAGGAAGAAGGGCGGAGTGATTGGGGATTTTGGATGTGATCTCGGAGCAAAGACTTTGTCGCCTCCTCAGTTGGTTTATCTTCAATTTTCTTCGTCAAAAGAGAAGAAAAAGGCAAAGGCAAAAGAAGAATATGATTGTGTTGGCTGTGCTTTCAAGAATCAAAGACAAGAGTAATGGTCAATGGATTGCTTCCAGGAGGCGGATGGACCATGTCTCCTCATATAATAATGATCATCACATGCTTTATCAATCCATACACTGCTGGCAGCTGCTCCAATACTGATTGAGACATTAGTACTCTCAGGTCCACCCTTCCTTCAATTTGAAAACTATTTAATATTAGGATTTAGTTATGGGCGAATTTATGGAAAAAAAAATTTATTTTCAAAAATTTTCAATTGATATCCTAATTAAAAAAATTCTTCTAGAATATACTTTTTTTAAATAATAATATTATCCATATTGGCTACTGTCCACACACCGTTGCTCTTATCCGACCCCTTTGGCTATCGTCAAACTCGTCTTTATTTTTGCAAAGTATGTTAACTTCTGTTAGATCGTTAGCCTCCATCGTCCTAACTCCTTTCTCCTCTATCCTATGTGCTTTGTGAGAATTTTTTTAAACTATATCTTTTTTTTAAAATTCTTCTAGAATATCTTTTTTTTAATAATAATATTACCTATATTGGCCATTGCCCAATACCGATACCCTTATCTGACCCCTTTGGCCATTGTCGAACTCGTTCTTATCTTTGCAAACTCTGTCGACTCCCATTAGACTCATCCTCGTACCTCTTATCCTCGTCATTCTCATTCGTGAAACAAGCAATTGTTGGCTCCCATCACCCTAATTCCCCTCTCCTCTACTCTGTGAGCTTTGTAAGAATTTTTTTAAAACTATTTTTTTTTTCTTCAAAAATTATATATATATATAAAGAATTTAGTGATAATTGATATAATAAAATTTAGTGATAATCCTAGTTTTCTCTTCAATAGATCAAGAGGTTGAATAAAAGATTTTTTTACTATCTTTTGAAAAGGCTCAAAAGGTTAAATTAAATGAGAATTTTATTTTTTTTTAATATATTTTAATATTTTAATATGGTAAAAGATTTAGATTTTTCTTCGTTAATATAGATAATGAATCTCAAATCATATAAATATTTTTTATGTTTGTATTTTATTGATATTATTTTTTTCTTCCAAAGTGAACCAAAACTTTAATAAAACTGTAGTGACTTGATGTATTAAACATATACTTGTCCAAAGTGATTAGACTGTTTAGAAAATAGCACAATATTTGCATAATTGATCTCCTCCAAGTGAAGCAATATATAT
>LVTN01000802.1:71692-140777 GCA_001649415.1 Musa itinerans
AGGAGATCCATTCTATGTGATGATGATATGCTATTCTTGAGCCAAGATCTATGTCATTGATGTTATTATGATCCTCTAGTTGTTCTAGAGAAGATTTACTATAAACCTGTTATCATTATTATTGATAGTAGAAGTTTGAGGTGGACTACGGTCCCGTAATTTTTCCCACATTGGGTTTTTCACGTTAAAAGATTTGGTCTCACTGTGTGATTGATTATTTGCTCTATTGTTTATGCTGTGCTAGTTGATATTTGCATTTGGATATTTCCCAATAAGAATTATTGATATGTACTAAGTATAAGTATCGAAGTTGATGAGAAGGATAAGACTGCAGCAGTAATGGCTCCAACACTCGTTGGACAGAGAGGTAGCATCACGGTCGTCTTCCATTAACAAGCAAGATAGCAATCCTTTTCTTCCACCTCACCTAATCAGCTCTCCAGTGTTCTACAAACATGAACACACAGCAGGTGGTAACATACACCATATTTGAAGAAAGATATCAGAAACACGAAAAAGAAGTATTCAGAATGAAAAAGATGTTCCCCACTTTGTTCATGTTGTTTCTGTCAAATCACCATGAATCATACCAAGGTTTACATGCCGCACCGGAAAGAGCACAGCAAGGGGAGCAAACATGCCACCATTTGGAGAGCACGCGATGCGGAAGAAGCTCTATTGATGTTTGAGCCAAGAGGGACGTAATTGTTACTGCTCGGAGTGGTAGTCGGACTCGGGCTTGTGGTCGTGTTGGTGTTCGTGATCCCTCCCGCACTGTCCATCCAAACGAATACCAGTAAGGAGAAATCATAGGAGTTTATGGAAGGATAAATTTGCAGGCATATTCTGCAACACACTACTCACCTTCCGGTGAAGATGCATGAGCCATGGCCTGCACAACCCGATCGATTAGCTTAGGATTTGTAGGAGGAAAGCACTTGTTATGGAACTGCAAGCAAAACACTAGAAGTTCTGCTGTGTGTGTTATGATGATGATGATGGTGATGGTGAAGAATACCATCCACAGACAGACTCTACAATCGGTGCCTCAGTTACCTCACACGTTAACGAGATCACTGTTCTCGAAAGAAACCAGAGGAAGGTAGATTCACAGAACAAACCGCTTACTAGGATCACTGGTGGTCGTCATGGCCGTGTTGTTGAAGGAGCAGGATCCTCCTCTCGCTCTTGTTCTCTGGTAGTAGTCATTGTAGGCATAGGAAGCCAAGGCAGTCAGGTTATTGGGTTCATAGCAAGGCTGCCCTGTCTGTATCGCAGTGCAGTTCGCAGCGCCCGGTCCGCAAGCCCAATCCAATCCATTCCTCAGTGCGTTCGCGTCAGCACCGGGAATCGCCACACAGAACACCAGACCTGACGAATTCATGGTGTCGGCTAGACTCGCAAAGCCCATCAGCACTCTGCTCCTGGGTTGCAGATCCTCGCCGCAGACCGCAGCAGTAGCTGCTCTGCTCTGTTTTGTCGTCCCTGAATCGTTAAGCACTCGTGAGTTAGATTGCCGTCAAGAGGAAGAGCAGATGATAAGTGCCTATTATCACCTGTATCATCCGAGAGGACAAAGATGAGAAGCATCATGCAGCTCTGCCATCTCTTTGGCAACAACATGTCGTCAAGCTTCACGATTTATCTCGATAGGTTGGGATGCAGCTGTAGGTACACGCAAGTACAAATATATGACCCATAAGAACATACCGAATGCCAAATAACAAGGTTTTATCTAAGAACACAGTGATGATCCATCGATTGACTGCATAAACAAAAGCTAAAGCCAGCTGAATTCGTCTATCGTCGTTAATAGAATTGCAGAGAAACAGGCTCCTTACCCCTCCAGAGAGAGAGAGAGAGAGAGAGAAGGAAGTCTCGAGGTGTTACAAGTTGGAAACTGTGTGGAATTTGTGAGAGGGCTTCGAGATTGAAGCTGTGGATCTATAGAAAAGCAGACTGCTATCTTTGAAAGGCATCAGATGGAGAAATATTCTTGCAATTATAGCGTTCTCTGCTTCACATACATAAATACACACTATGTTGTCACACCATGACTCATTGGCTCATCCCCCACCTAATGTTGATGGCACAGCAAGTCAACCACGGAACCATCTCATTGTCTTCAACCAATGTGCCTCTTCTTCTATGATGTAATGTGGTTTGTTGTATTGTTGTGCAAAGCGATAGAGACAAGAGGGAGGCCATATTGATTGATGACTACATGTTTTGATGGGCTCATTTCGTCCAATTTGAATCACAATCTTACGTCCGAGCTTGATTTTTTTTTCCCTTTGATATAAAGATGTTGTCATCAATAGTCAGTATCTCTACCAAACATCTCAAGACCATATTGTTCGGTGATGGGGAGTAGAAATGTTAGGAAAGATGATCAGTTAAATTCTAATAGCTTAGCATCATCTTAAGTAAGCCTTATTCGATGTGTCATCACTAACAAAGTCCTGATTCCTTCCTATTGGTTTATGTTTATTAAGATAGATTTTTGTTGTTCGATACGTTAGCGACTTAAAACCAACCTAAGTCGAGTGTTCGAGCTTATCGCAAGTGGGAGAGTTATTGACTTAAGTCACGAAGGCATTCACTGAATTGTCAAACTTGTGTGTTAATACGATGAGAATATTCTAGTTGATATGTTGAGATGATTGGACACTAGAGGTGGCATCGTGTTGACGTCGATATGGATATATTCCTAGTATATTCATGCAAAATTTGAAAATAACATGGATAAATTTAGCCTGATTACATGTTGATGAAGAGTCGAATTGGCTGAATCCAATTAGATTTATATACACCTAATAGGCTCAATTTGAGTTCATTTGGTCAACTTGGCGTAACTCGTTTGACTCTAACCATTGGGTGCATGAGTCGAGTTAGGATCACAATCTCTCGACCTGTCAATCATAGTAATTTATTTAAACCATTTATCATATGACAAAGAAGAATTCTCTTCGGTAACACACTTCAAAAGCTAAACTAATTGCCTCCGGAGCTACAATATATATAAAAGATAATTAAATATCAATGTATTTGTTGATGATTAATTGCATTTGACATGCCATAATATTTGGTTTGTATGTGAGCTAATCAAAGTCATTTGAACTTACTCTAATTCGTTCCCCTTGTTACATTAATCCGAATAGGATATATGTAGCTTAAATTTTTTTGTTTTTGTTTTTGTTTTTGAGGTATACGTATCGTTCGATATATACTTATCTGATGAGAAGTTAGTGACACAGTTCGCAAAATGTCTCCTAAAATTATGCATCCTCGAAGCTAAAGAAAATGCATCAGCACGAGATCAATTCGATAATTATGTTGAGAGATAATGCTCATGGTAGATTTGGAGTGATTGATCAACGTGACCCGATTTAAATCTAACTTGCGCTAAGAGCCTTTAGAGACATCTAAAGCACATTAGGATACATGATGTATTGTTAATATATATAAAGACCTATGTTTGAGTGAGGGTTTTAATATAGTTCATTCGATACTTAAGTTAAGACTCTCATTGTGGATTGGGTAAAAGTAGAAGTAAGTATATTTTTACTCAGAAAGAATTAAATATGAGACAACGAAAATAGATAAAACTTCTAGAGGATTATGATTGTACCATCTGTTATCACCCCGGTAAAGCTAATGTTATAGCTGATGCATTTAACAGAAAAATCTATAAGTTTTATGACTAAACTAGTTGTGAAACAATGAAAGTTATCAGAAGAAAATTTTGATTTGAATGTTATGAAGAAAGGGCAAAACTCAATGATGTTAATGGCCTCAATCCAGGTGTAATCTTGATCTCAACTTTTCGTCGAAGGAGGTATGGCAAATTTAGAGGATTAAAATTTTTTTTCAAAAAGGGGAGAGTGTAACATCTCTCATTTTTTAAATTTTATATATTTTATATAAAAAAATATTTTTTTAAAATATTTTTTATTTAATTTTTGCTAATATAGTAAGATGTGAATCGATGACTTTTGTCTTTTGTCGAGCTTTGATCGGAGACAAATATTTTTTCGATGAAATTGAAACATCAAACCATGTTTTTAATTTTTTTTAAAAATAATTCCTTTCCACGAATATGTAAGAAATAAATTTAATTCCATTATTAAAGTTAAAAAAAGGTCTTAAATTACATGGATCATTAACTAGTGTTAAAATGTAAAATAAACATCAAACGGTTTACCGATCCTTATTGTGGAGTTGTAACAATCTATTAAATGACTCTTAACCCATAGTAAAGTAGTCTTGATGACACTAAACATCATATGAATCGTACACCATAATCTTTATGAATTCCATGTCAACGTTTGTGAAGGAAGCCTCACCTCATCTTCGTTACTTCACTAAAACCTATTAACTATCTTCAATTAAATTGGGAGCCAAATTAGCTTTGAAACTTAAAATTACATTAAAAAATTATATTCAAATTAAATTCCCAATCTCCTACGATTCCACTGAATTAGTTCGTCTTAGCAATGTTTTATTTTCTAAGTTCGATTTTTACGTACTAACTTGAGTTGGGATGCAGCTGTAGGTACACGCAAGTACAAATATATGACCCTTAAGAACATACCGAATGCCAAATAACAAGGTTTTATCTAAGAACACAGTGATGATCCATCGATTGACTGCATAAACAAAAGCTAAAGCCAGCTGAATTCGTCTATCGTCGTTAATAGAATTGCAGAGAAACAGGCTCCTTACCCCTCCACAGAGAGAGAGAGAGAGAAGGAAGTCTCGAGGTGTTGCAAGTTGGAAACTGTGTGGAATTTTTGAGAGGACTTCGAGATTGAAGCTGTGGATCTATAGAAAAGCAGACTGCTATCTTTGAAAGGCGTCAGATGGAGAAATATTCTTGCAATTATAGCGTTCTCTGCTTCACATACATAAATACACACTATGTTGTCACACCATGACTCATTGGCTCATCCCCCACCTAATGTTGATGGCACAGCAAGTCAACCACGGAACCATCTCATTGTCTTCAACCAATGTGCCTCTTCTTCTATGATGTAATGTGGTTTGTTGTATTGTTGTGCAAAGCGATAGAGACAAGAGGGAGGCCATATTGATTGATGACTACATGTTTTGATGGGCTCATTTCGTCCAATTTGAATCACAATCTTACGTCCGAGCTTGATTTTTTTTTCCCTTTGATATAAAGATGTTGTCATCAATAGTCAGTATCTCTACCAAACATCTCAAGACCATATTGTTCGGTGATGGGGAGTAGAAATGTTAGGAAAGATGATCAGTTAAATTCTAATAGCTTAGCATCATCTTAAGTAAGCCTTATTCGATGTGTCATCACTAACAAAGTCCTGATTTCTTCCTATTGGTTTATGTTTATTAAGATAGATTTTTGTTGTTCGATACGTTAGCGACTTAAAACCAACCTAAGTCGAGTGTTCGAGCTTATCGCAAGTGGGAGAGTTATTGACTTAAGTCACGAAGGCATTCACTGAATTGTCAAACTTGTGTGTTAATACGATGAGAATATTCTAGTTGATATGTTGAGATGATTGGACACTAGAGGTGGCATCGTGTTGACGTCGATATGGATATATTCCTAGTATATTCATGCAAAATTTGAAAATAACATGGATAAATTTAGCCTGATTACATGTTGATGAAGAGTCGAATTGGCTGAATCCAATTAGATTTATATACACCTAATAGGCTCAATTTGAGTTCATTTGGTCAACTTGGCGTAACTCGTTTGACTCTAACCATTGGGTGCATGAGTCGAGTTAGGATCACAATCTCTCGACCTGTCAATCATAGTAATTTATTTAAACCATTTATCATATGACAAAGAAGAATTCTCTTCGGTAACACACTTCAAAAGCTAAACTAATTGCCTCCGGAGCTACAATATATATAAAAGATAATTAAATATCAATGTATTTGTTGATGATTAATTGCATTTGACATGCCATAATATTTGGTTTGTATGTGAGCTAATCAAAGTCATTTGAACTTACTCTAATTCGTTCCCCTTGTTACATTAATCCGAATAGGATATATGTAGCTTAAATTTTTTTGTTTTTGTTTTTGTTTTTGAGGTATACGTATCGTTCGATATATACTTATCTGATGAGAAGTTAGTGACACAGTTCGCAAAATGTCTCCTAAAATTATGCATCCTCGAAGCTAAAGAAAATGCATCAGCACGAGATCAATTCGATAATTATGTTGAGAGATAATGCTCATGGTAGATTTGGAGTGATTGATCAACGTGACCCGATTTAAATCTAACTTGCACTAAGAGCCTTTAGAGACATCTAAAGCACATTAGGATACATGATGTATTGTTAATATATATAAAGACCTATGTTTGAGTGAGGGTTTTAATATAGTTCATTCGATACTTAAGTTAAGACTCTCATTGTGGATTGGGTAAAAGTAGAAGTAAGTATATTTTTACTCAGAAAGAATTAAATATGAGACAACGAAAATAGATAAAACTTCTAGAGGATTATGATTGTACCATCTGTTATCACCCCGGTAAAGCTAATGTTATAGCTGATGCATTTAACAGAAAAATCTATAAGTTTTATGACTAAACTAGTTGTGAAACAATGAAAGTTATCAGAAGAAAATTTTGATTTGAATGTTATGAAGAAAGGGCAAAACTCAATGATGTTAATGGCCTCAATCCAGGTGTAATCTTGATCTCAACTTTTCGTCGAAGGAGGTATGGCAAATTTAGAGGATTAAAATTTTTTTTCAAAAAGGGGAGAGTGTAACATCTCTCATTTTTTAAATTTTATATATTTTATATAAAAAAATATTTTTTTAAAATATTTTTTATTTAATTTTTGCTAATATAGTAAGATGTGAATCGATGACTTTTGTCTTTTGTCGAGCTTTGATCGGAGACAAATATTTTTTCGATGAAATTGAAACATCAAACCATGTTTTTAATTTTTTTTAAAAATAATTCCTTTCCACGAATATGTAAGAAATAAATTTAATTCCATTATTAAAGTTAAAAAAAGGTCTTAAATTACATGGATCATTAACTAGTGTTAAAATGTAAAATAAACATCAAACGGTTTACCGATCCTTATTGTGGAGTTGTAACAATCTATTAAATGACTCTTAACCCATAGTAAAGTAGTCTTGATGACACTAAACATCATATGAATCGTACACCATAATCTTTATGAATTCCATGTCAACGTTTGTGAAGGAAGCCTCACCTCATCTTCGTTACTTCACTAAAACCTATTAACTATCTTCAATTAAATTGGGAGCCAAATTAGCTTTGAAACTTAAAATTACATTAAAAAATTATATTCAAATTAAATTCCCAATCTCCTACGATTCCACTGAATTAGTTCGTCTCAGCGACGTTTTATTTTCTAAGTTCGATTTTTACGTACTAACTTGAGTATCAAAGGATCTTTATCGATAATAGCCTAACATCGTAGTTCTATTACATAGAATTAACTTTGAAGTAGATAGTAGAATTGGACTCGATTCAAAAGATTGCACTCAAATCTTGTTCATGCAACTATTACCATATAAATGTCATTGAAAGATCTAACTGGCGTTCATGTACGGCACTGCTACAGGAGTTGTCCTCTGTGCTTCTTTGGCCTTTTAATTAACACCAGATTCCTGAATCCAACGACATCGCTGTTTGGTCATTTTGTGGGGAAGCAACGCATTATGATCTAAAATTGTTCTAAATTCTTTCTCATCATCCAACTACTACACAAAAATATTACTACAACAGTTCTTATGATCTTGTTTTTTGGCTTTTTAATTTAAAGGAGAATCTTATACTCACATCTTTCTTATTTAGTCAGTCTCGATTCTATCGAGAATTCTTGACTCTTTTTTTTATATATAAAAGATAAGTGACGCAAGATAAGTTTCGATTCGGTTGTAATTTAGAACACTACACTATTATCTTAAGCGTCGAATAACTTATTTTTGTCGAAAATATTGGGTAATAAAATTGTAATAATATGTTTTTTTTCATGCAAATAGCACAAAAATACAATACAGAAGATTCCTTAACCCAACACTGCTCTTATTATGGTCATGTGGTTAGGTTAAAGTGTCTGCAAGACAGGAGTAGGACTACCTCTGGGGTGCATGTGGGAGAGGCTTCTGCATGACCTCCATGATTGATTGATAGATAGATAGATCAAAGGCAAGACTTGCAGATGCTTTGGAGGGGACAACCCCTCCCACCATGTGCTTTTCTTCCCCTTTTTCCATCTTTTGGGCACTCTGTGCTTCATGACAGTGAGATCTATTGCCCCCATGGCTGAGTGAGGTCACACCTGACACCACAGGTTCCATTACCATATTATCATAACACAGGTGGTCTTCTACCTTTCGCTTCAGCCATGTTGGAGATGAAGCATGAAGTCCACCAGTAACACCCAAAAAGAAGCCCATCCATGTGGTGGTAGCATCGATTTATATAGATAGATACTGCCGCACTACGAGTTTACAGTCCAGTCTTAGTCTGCAGAGAGGGAGTAGAGGCATGGCTGCTTGCTTTGTCATGTGAAGCCAATAATGTCGTCGTATGATGTGAGCAGAGACTTCTCTAATGCCAAAAACATCATTTGATTCCCCACAGAGATGCTGCATTGCAAGCTCAATCTTAGTCATGCTTGCCTATGACAAGCGCAGACAATGCCGTATGATGCAATCAGAGGGGAGACATTTCTAGTGCGAGAAAGAAGAGAAGCAGACAGAACTGCTTTGCTCGAGAGACTATGAGCTCGACGAACACATCAGAGTATATATATATATATATATATATATATACACATAAGAACTGGAATCCATTATTGGAGAAGATGATTTTTACATGGAATGTAATAGCTCTTCCTACGTGAGCTGTAGAGAAACTGAGGTGATCGGCTAGTGATAGAAGCAGCTCCGCCGCACCTCCTCTGGCGGAATGAAGCAGTCGGCAGCGAGGCCGGGCACGTTGAAGAGCACGTCGTCGATGGTCCACCTCTCCTCCATCTGCGTTGACACCCGGTGCTCCCTCACGCCCAACCCAAACCTCAGCAGGTTCGCCACCGACCGGCCGGAATGGGCGATCATGAGGCCGTCGACGCGCCGGTAGTCCTCCATGCACGACACCATGGTCGTCTCCCAGTACATGGCCTCCGCCCCTGGCGACTGGATCCGCGTCAGCTGCGAGTCCTCGAGCCTGACCAGCAGCCCGCTGCGCTGGCTGAAGAACCCCAGCATCCGGTGCTTGATGATCTCCGCCGTGCTGTCGCTCCAACTCGACAGCACCGAGTCGTCGACCACCAACTCCAGCACGAAGCACTCCTCGTCCCCGATGTGCTTCTCTCCGATGTGTTGCGCCGGGGAGAAGACGGCTGCGATCGTTTCGGGATCCAGACCCTGTCGAACTCGATCAGCATCCAACAAAGAACACAATTGCAAGCTCTCGATGCATGTGTTTATGGCGGTGTAGGAAAAGACAGAGCAAGTAAAGCTGAATTGTGAAATGGAGATCATAGATGTGCTATAAAGGACCTTATAATCTGTCAAAATCTTTTATCGGCTAAGCTAATCAGACATAGATTTCAGCTCATAACCTTATAATATGTCAGAATCTTTGATCATTTTCACTTTTTTATCATATGAAAAAGGCATCGGAAGGAAGACCAGTAGGAGGATACTGATCCTGCAATGCGTTGTGTGACAAAAGTGGAGACATTTCACGTGCCAACTACTGATCGATCAAAAGCCATTCAATCATAGAATGAGAGGGTGGACCAGACATTCTCCCTGAAAGCAGTCAGAGTTCAAACGAGGAGGCAAGCATGTGGAGGGAGGCCAAGAGGAAGAAGAAGCAGACGAGGAAAAAGGTTGAAGGATCATAAAGAGAGGGAACTTTAAGCTTATGCTGTCCGGTCCACTTGCCTGCAGGGCTCGCCGGAGGGGGCGGACCCCGCCGCGAGCGGCGTGAGCCCCGAGCCATGGGGTGCGGCGCCAGGCCACCTTCCCGTCGCTGCCCGCGGCGATCTGATGGCCGGAGACCGCGAACTCCACCAGCCACATGTCGGGGACCATCTGCCACACCACGAAGCAGCCCTTGTGGTGGCCCTTGGAGGCCGAGCCCGACGAGCTCACCCCGTGCTCCTGAGCCATCTCCATCCGCACCCTCCCGGACGCGTACAGGCTCTTGGCCGTCCTCTCCCTCTTGGAGCACCCCGTGGTCGCCCGGAACTGCCGAATTATGTATTGAGCCGACGACGCCACCTGCATGCGACACGACAAATCGCAGAACATGAGATCGGAGGCAACACCGATGACCAGACGGCTAAGGGTCGTGCTCTGACGTCGCGAGGCTGTTTCGGGGAGACGGAGAGGGGGGAGAGGGGGCAGCCGAGGACGCTGAGGAGGATCTTGAGGTCGTTCCTCTTGTTGGAGAGCATGGGCAGGTGGCTCTTGATCCAGTTGTGGAAGGAGTGGATTCTCCTGGCCGTGCTCCTGGACTCCTCCTCGCTGATGGGCTCCTCCGAGAGCGGAGCAAGACGAGCCATTCTCCTACCGACCGCTCTTCTCGGTGCCCTTTCTGTCTTTCCTTCTCAGCGAGAAGAAGGGAAAGGGTGGAGGGGGTTGTTAAAACAGGAATGGGATGGCTGACACACACAGTGACTGCACCTTGTACTCCTCGTCGCAAGCTTTAGTTATATATGGGGAGCGAGAGAGAGATGGGAGGTGGTCCATGGCATGGTTCTTGCTTTGGGGAGAGATCTGTGAGCTGAGAGGGGAGGGGGGGTGGGTTGGTGGGGCAGCATCGGTCTGATATGAATAAAGAGGGGGCTTTTAAGGCAGGCAAAGGCGGTAGTGGTGGTGGCGTTGGGCGACGGGTCCAAATCTTCCTTATCACCGGGTTGGCGTACCGAGCTCGGTGTTGGCGTTCGGTGAAATCTAGATGGATGGAGATCATTTGTCCTCTAGCTGCTGCTTCACAGGGAAGGAAAGTAAAAGGCAACGAGAGACTGAGATGATGGAATCTGCTGCTTTTGCGGGAGAGGAGGAAGAACATGTGGGCGAACGGAGGAAGGAGACAACGGCGATTCGGCTGACTGTTGTTTTAGCTGGCGACGTCCGATGGAAAATATCGGAGCGAGGCGAGCTTTTCTTGCAATTATAATTCATTTTTACGACAAATCTGAAACTATTTCAAATCTAAGGCTATATATATATATATATATATATATATCTGGCTTTTTCAGTGAAATATATATATATACATACATATATATATTAGAAACATAAAATATTATTAATTTAAAAATAATATGATGATGAAAATATTAAAAGTATTCTAAAATTATTGAAGTATTTTTATAACTAAAGTTAGCTAATTTAAACCATAGTTAGGCACCGGAATTCTTTCAGGTGTATATATATATATGGAGAATATTAATATCTTAGGAGGTATGTGCAAAGAAAAAAGGAGTTAGTAATTAAAGAGATATAAATGTTGTGTTAAATCTTGTTAGGCAAATCCACCGTTAACTAACTTTGAAATGATGATTATGTGAGATATCGACTTTCGCGACTTAATAATACTTATATATTTTTATCCTTAGATAATATATATTTAAGGTTAAATTTTTTCATGAAGCGAATACATCATAAAATATCGTGACTAATATATCAATGACAAAAGAATACTAATTCGATAACATGTGATCGATATTTCGACTCTCAAAGATCCTTAATATCGATCCTTAAAATATAAAATAAGACATTTATAATTGAATGTATCACAATTCATAATATTCTCTAGAATAAAAATTAATCCGTTACTATTCTCCATTATAATATAAAAGATCTCTGGCGCATTATAAAAAATGATCACCACTCCTTATCAACCCGAGTCTCATCGTTATTATTGCCTCTATCAACTTCAATCGAATCATTTACTAATTTAAGCATTGGAGGGATGAACCTAGATAAGTGGTTTCGACGCTCTACCTTTTGCCAATGCTGAACATAATTGGATCCGAGTCACCCTGTAGGTTAACTCATACTAAGATTTCACTATTTATTTATTTATTTATTTTATTAGGTTTCTTGTTTATTTTATCTCTTTTAATTTAGATGACGGCTCTAAATATTAATGTAAAGGCTAAAAAAAATAAATATCTAATCACCAGTGAAATATTGAAATGGGAACATATCCTAACATTGATGTCGAGCTATGAATTGTTTGTATAAATAGGAAAGTTTGGTGATAAATCATCCTAAAGAAAATAAAAATATCAATGAATGAAGTTTAATTTACAAGTACGTGTAAACGGCTTGCATCTTTAAGCCTACGTTACGTCCTTATGGAATAAATGTGTTTACGGAAGCTGTTGGATGAGAATGACTACTCAATCCTTCAGCAACAGATCATTTAATTTGAGTTAGATATGAATGATTCACAAATATTTTTTAGTCCATAACAATTTTTTGTTTTATAAATACTCTTAGAATTTTACGAAAGATAACTATCTTAGTTTCGTATATGAAATTTATATAGATATACAATTTGCCTTTTCTTCCTAATATAATTGATGCGTCTCAAGTTTAAGTGGATGAGTGAGTGTATTATACGCTATTTAATGTAATATTTTTTTTAGTTTTTAGAAACTTATATCATATAAGCTAAGCAGTTTTTAACTCTATTGACCTAATCTTTTGTATTTTTCATATCAATTCAATCTTTTATTGATCTCAAACCAGTTTAGTTTATATTTTGTTCGAAAACGTTGCAACATCTAGAATAATTTTAATTTAATTTTTAAGATTATTCTAGGAGGCAAAAAGGGTAAATATGGGAAATATAAAAGACATTGTATTAAGATTTTCAATGAAGTTCACAAATCTTAATTGAAGATTTCAGCGATTCATTTTTAGAAAAGATGAAAGCCTTTCGATCAAGAATATGAAATCAAGAATATTATATTCTCAAACTTAAAGAGGGGATAATTGTTGAATCTCGGATTTTGATGATGAAACCAATTGATATGTGTTTATGTTTTAATCTGTATTTTGAGTGATGCAGGATGCTTCGATCAGGATGAGACAATTAAAGCAGGAAAAATCATATTGGGCCAGTCGAAAACATGTCAGAAGATTGAACGTCGGGCTGGATGAACGGTTGATGTATCGACAGAAGGCTTCGGGTCGTGGATTCGGGCATCGGGCCAAGAAGAGCGGATATTGCACCAAGGATATCGGAGTTGCGGAGTCAACTGACCGATTGGGCAATAGGTCGCAAGAGAGGACGATACGTCGAAGAATCGAACGAAACGTCGAGGGACCAATGACATGCCAGACAACTTGATTAATGCTTAGTATTAATTGTCTAGATCGAAGTATATTTTTACATATGCAGGATTAACTACGAAAGCAAGGTATGAAGCAAAATGAAGTCCCGGAGTGAAGATCGAGATCACGTTGGGAGTTCGAGAGTTCGTCGGAAGTCCGGACGTTCGTCGAAAGTTCTGGCGAAACCAGCCGAGAAGTCTCGGAGCTTGCCAGAGAAGCTCATCGGAACTCACCAAGAAGATCGTCATGAAGTCCAGGAGCTTGCCGGGAGTCCGTCGGAACATTGCCGAGAGATCGTTGGAAGTTTGCTGGAAGATCGCCGGAAGCTCACTGAAAGAATAGACTTACGGACTTGTTTTAGCTTAGATTATGTCTTAGATTTCATAGTTAGCACGTAATTAGGTTTGTATTTGGGCTAACCCAATTAGGGGCCACTTAGGCCCATGTAAAAACTGTGTTGGGCCCAATAAGAGGCCCAAACAGTGCCCTAAAAAGTCTCACCGTCGTGGCACAGTCTTCGAGATTGTGTCAAGCGGTGGTACCGCCAGTCTGGGCGATTGTACTGCCCCTAGCAAGGTGCCAGGCGGTGGTACCGCCAGATTGGGCAGTGGTACCGCCCAGGGCAATGTCAGTGTCAGACTGACACTAGGCGGTGGTACCGCCCGTGCCCGGGGAACCCGGGATGAGATGTTTTTAGGCTCCAAGTTTGAATCAACTTGAAGCCTATAAATACCCCTCTCATCCCTGGTTAACATACACAAGCACAGAGAGTTTAAAAGCAAAGAAACGTTGTAGAAATCTCTTGTGAGAATCCTCCTCTAGTCTAAGTGTTAGAATTCTGTATGAGAGGAGTGTGAGTGCTTGTAAGGGTTGTCTCGTAAACCCGGTAAAAGGAGAAGAGGGGTGTAAGAAGGTGGTTGGTCTTCACCCATTGAAGGAAGACCGTTAGTGGATGCCGATGGCCTCGATGGAAGAGGAATTAGCGGAGTGGATGTAGGTCACGACGACCGAACCACTATAAAATTATCGTGCTCTCTGGTTTACATTTTATTCTTGCTATTACCTTACTGCAAACCTCTTTAAGTGCTTACTGCCTTCAATTCATAAACGTATGCTTTCAAGTTAAGTTTTTGAAATCGGTTTTCAACGTAAACGGTTTTTATCGTACGAAAGTTTTTGAAGACGTAACTTTTACGGCTTTTATCGATGCCACGCCACAACGTAAACGAATGTGTTATGGCGTGGCATCGATCGTGACGTGACCTGAACCCAAAATGTACCTTATCAAGTAGCATATGAAAATCCCAATCGATATTATCATCGTAATAGATGAAAGTATATCCGCACTACTTACAAGTTAATTAAATTGGAACTCCATTTATAATGATCGAGTAAATGTGGGCAACAAATCTCGGACGTTAACAAATCATCATCCGACTATCACATCTTTATCGTGAGTTGATTTGTTTCTTTCACGGTTAAACTCTTCTTCACGTCTAAATCTCCATCATTCATGAAACACCCAAATCTACCATTGCATCAGAGTTTCTAAGACAAGCTTCAATGAGTGTTCGAGCAACTCTCATATCTCATTCACATTGATTTGCGTCCGAGCAACACGAAGCAAATGCACGACTTTGACTTGCATCTCACCCGCATGAGAGAGAAGCTTCAATGAACGTGCACACCTCATACGCCTAACACGAAGCAAATGCAAGACTTTGACTTGCATCTTACCCACATGAGAGAGAAGCTTCGATGAATTTGCACACCTCATACGCCTATAGATAACTTCTCCCCAAGCTTACGCTACATGGAAGATTAAGATGGAAATTACGGTGTCGAGACCCATCATTGGAAGACTCGCTTCTTCCATTCCATTCACATCAAACCATAGTCATGAGAAATCCATACTTTCCAACAGCGAAAAGAAACGGATGTAAATGACTTTTTCTATAGCTGCATATTGTATAGTTCTATGGGATTTGGTGTGAATCTATCCAAATTCGATTAGAAAAAGTCTAAAATCATCTAAAAATATAAAATCCAATAAAATTACCATTTAATGTTATATTTCTTCTCATAAATAAACTGTTTTATAGTCCACCGGAGAATCAACCTTCAAATGTATCATATTTTTATTTTAGAAAATCTAATATCACTTTATATATCTATATATATATATATATATATATATATATATATAGAGTCCACCGGAGAATCAACCTTCAAATGTATCATATTTTGACTTTAGAAAATCTAATATCACTTTATATATCTATATATATATATATATATATATATATATTTGTTGGTGAACCTTTATACTATGGCCAATGAGTTAGTATGACTTGGTCCTATCCCGAATGTGCAAGGTTGCCCACGCAGAGACTCAGGAGGTGGGATTGTGCATCTGGTCGGGTTGAGCTATGAGCTAAGAGTCTTGTTGTTGGTTTCTTCGTCGTCGGCCCTTGCACACAAGTCGAGGTCGGGAGGGAGACTTCCCGACTCGACCCCTCTGAAGCTCAAGTTAGCATTGAGTGGAATGAGAGTGAGTGGAGTATGCCGAAAAAAAGTCCTTGGTGTTGGCTAGGTGGTGAGTTTTTATACCTGCACACGGGGATCGGTTGTATCTCGTATGTTAATAATCGTCGATCCTTTAAGCGGTCGGCCCATGCCTATGTGCATGAAGGATGATCGACCTGTACGGATCTGTACCTAACGGCGTCATCCCGAGCATTCTGAGACAGCTCTGTACTTGACGGCGCTGTCCCGCAGATGACAGTCGACCTGCACGAATCGTCACTGAGCAACATCGTCCCAAGCATTTCAAGGTGGCTATGTACCTGACAACATCATCCTGAACCTTCTAGGATAGCTTCGTACCCGATAGTGCCGCTTGCACAGCCTTGTACAGGCTGGGAGGATGATGATGTTGTCTGAGTCACTAACGTGGTCTGCCACATCATCTTTTAAGTTCCACATCGTTGGTGTCATGGCTGTGGTATACTGTCAAAGGGCGCGTTGCCAAATTGTATCATATATATATATATATATCCTGTTTTGTTGATCGATGGAAGTAAGTTTGAACGGTGTCAAGTGTGACACGAGAAAATGAAGCGGTCAATAGATCAGCATTAAATGTGAATGGAAATTAGGGTTCTCTCCAAGGCATATGAATCATCCAACCCTCACATCACAATTAAGTGCTCTCGACTTTGAACTGCGTCTTAGGCACGATATAGTATGCTTGACTGCGTGCTGGACACGGGATCAGTTCTTCCGGTGGTGATGTGCCTAATATATATATATATATATATATATATATACCCACAGAGGCCTCCTCTCCAACCTCACACCTTCACCTTTCTTTTCTCTCGAGTGCTCTCGATCAATGGCTGCGATTGGTAGCGACGGACGTGTCGCCTCTAAGCGTGTCATAATGATCGTGGCCTTACTTCTCGGCTCCTGCTGTCTCGGCCATGGCTCTGGCCATGAGGATCATGTCGGCTGCATAGAGACCGAGAGGAGAGCTCTCCTTGCCATCAAATCCGACATGCACGGCCCCGACGATCGGTTCTCTTCATGGACCGGCGAAGACTGCTGCGGGTGGAGAGGCGTGGCCTGCGACGACGCCACCGGCCATGTCACCAAGCTCGACCTCCGCTACCGCTACGCATACAGTGCGGAAGACGAGTATTCCACTCTGAAAACAATGGGCGCGAGCAAGGTAAATCCTTCTTTGCAACGACTGAAGCATCTCAAGTATTTGGATCTGAGCATGAATAACTTCTCGGGTGCCTCTGTGCCCGATGTGATATCTTCGCTGGTGCATTTGGAATATCTCAACCTATCTCACGCCATGTTCGATGGACCGATTCCTCCTCGATTCGGGAACCTCTCCAACCTCCGCTATCTCGACCTTCAGGGATGGTATGGTTACTATCATCTTCGCGTTGATGATCTCGAGTGGCTCACCCACATTCCTTCTCTAAAGTATCTTGATATGAGCGAAGTCAACCTCTCCAACGCAACCGATTGGCTTTACATCATAAACTCCATTCCCACACTCCGAGTGTTATGCTTGAGCGATGCAAACCTGCCATCTGTTCCATCTCCTTTGCCTCCTTTTAATCTGACAGCCATGGCTAGGTTGGATCTGTCTAAGAATTATAACATCATGGCAACCATGCTAAGATGGCTTTCCAACGCCACCAGCCTCGAGTACCTTGATCTTTCTGGCTGTGGGAGTCTCACCGTCGAGCCGCCACAGGTTGCTCTGGGGGCTCTCATTAATCTGAAGGGATTGGATTTGTCGAGCAACTCTCTAGAAGGAGATGTTCTTGGAATTCTGAGCAATGTCAGCGGCGGCGGCCTGAAGCACTTGGACTTGAGCCAGAATTACTTTACTGGAACCATCACACGAATCGTGCGGAGCCTTAGAAACCTGGAGCACCTGGACTTATCAGATAATTCCAATGTCGCCGGACACATTCCAGATTTGCTGGGGAATCTCACAAGCTTGCGACATTTAAGCTTACGAGATAATAATCTGATCGACGGGGAGATTCCACCGACCATGGGACATTTTGTCCGGTTGGAGTACCTGGATTTGTCTCGCACTCGCATCACCGGAGATATACCATCGAGCATAGGAAACCTCAGTGACCTGGTTTATTTAGATTTCGCAGGTTGCTCGATTACCGGACAGATACCACCGAGCGTGGGGAACCTCACCGAACTGGAATACTTGGATTTATCAAGCAACAACATCGTCGGAAGCATTCCGGAGACCATCGGTTCTATGGTCCATCTGGAGACATTAAACTTGTTCGACAATACTATTGCCGGACAACTACCGGAGACGATGGGTAGACTCCACCGCCTGAAGTCCTTGTACATAGCATATAACGAGTTATCCGGTCAGTTGCCGACGACAATGGGTGACCTATGCAATTTGACCTTGTTAGATTTGTCCTACAATAATATCGCCGGAGAGCTGACCGATCTATTACGTGGTTTGTCTACTTGCTCCGGAGGATCATCTTTATTATCCTTATTTATGAAGGATAACAATTTGAGCGGGATTATTCCTTCGAGTATGGGTCAATTATCTCGGTTAGAGTATCTATTTCTCTCCTCAAACTCGTTGGTCGGTAATATTACCGAAGCACACTTTTCGAATCTTACAAAGTTATCCGAATTCACGATAGATTCCAACTCCTTGAATGTGATCCTACCAAATGATTGGCTCCCCCCATTTAGTGTCTTCTTTATTGATATGAGCTCTTGTCATATAGGAGCAAATTTTCCTGATTGGATTCGGACTCAACAAGAATTGCGGAGTCTTTATCTATCTGGAGTTGGACTCTCAGGTAGCCTCCCAGCTTGGTTTTCGGATTTCTCGAAAGGTTTGCAAGATCTTGACATGAGCTCCAACAATTTGACCGGTCGATTACCTTCTGCTCCTCAATTCATGTTGGATCTCTCTAATAACTCCTTCGTCGGACCTATTTCGTTGGGCTTCGCACGAGCCTCGAATCTCTATTTGTTATCTTTGTCTCGTAACCATATCGACGGTGGTTTGCCTCCCTTCTTTTGCAATATGCTTTCGCTTCAAGTCCTCGATCTATCTTACAATCTCTTACACGGAGAAGTCCCGAACTGTCGTAGTAGTTCGGTCCCGACCTATCTACAATCTTTACATTTGAACAATAACAATCTATCCGGAAAAATTCCGTCGTTTCTGAAGCATTGCAAACAATTAATTACTCTTGATTTTGGTGACAATAAATTGTCTGGAAAAATACCAACATGGATGGGAAGAAGCCTCCCATCGTTGAAAGTTCTTTCTCTGAGGTCGAACTTATTATATGGTGTCATCCCGACGAACATAGCGAATCTCACTTCTCTTCAAGTTTTGGATCTTTCTTCCAACAATCTAGTCGGTGGCCTGCCATCATCTCTAGGAAATTTCAGTGCCATGGTGGAGATACAGAACGACAGCAGGTCAGTGCTTCATGTTGTCAACTATTAACTACGGCGAGAGCATCTACCTAACCACAAAAGGGGAATTTGTCGATTACACGAGTGTTCTTCCGCTGGTGACATGCATAGACTTGTCCGGTAATCATCTCTCCGGTGAAATCCCAAAAGAACTGACTAAGCTTCTCGGATTGCGCTTCCTGAACTTATCCAAGAATCATTTGACGGGGAGGATTCCAGAAAATATTGGTGACTTGAAACAATTGGAATCACTGGACTTATCGGTGAACGGACTCACAGGGAGGATACCTTCAAGCTTTTCTGCTATGTATTTCCTGGTTCGCTTGAATCTATCTCACAATGATTTGTCAGGAAAAATACCAACGGGTAGTCAATTGTCCACCTTCGACATATGGACATATGTGGGTAACAACAAAGACCTCTGTGGTACGCCACTGCCAGATTGCCCTGTTTATGGAAGTCCACCTGATGCCGGAGTCAATCAAGAAGAAGAAGATGATGATGAGAAGCTCGAAAGGTTATTGGAGTATACCGGTATTGTGGTGGGATTTGTGATCGGCTTCTGGCTGTCTGTCGGCACACTCATCCTGAAGCAGAGCATCAGAGTTGGTCTCTTCCGATGGGCAGACAGGACCGGTGATTGGATCTATGTTCGGTTTGCAGTAAAGCTTGCGAAGCTCAAATCCAAATGGCTAGCAACGACATGAAGTATTTGGGTGAAGCAGCACCAACTCTTGCATTACAATGTAATGATGTGATCATAATAAGCTTAAATAAGCAATTAGACATCTCCATGTATATCATCACATTGCTTTCGAGACCATTTGGGTCATTTACACATGTCTGACAACTAAAAGATTAATTGCAAGAACACAAATCTATGACTCGGACAATTTGTTTTAATTTTGCATAAACCGAGAGCAATCGATTTTACTTTTGTTGCTTCTAAACCATGGGAGTCATATTTTGCAGGAGCTGCAGAAGTTGGGATTGAGGAAGCGATGCATGTTTTGAGTAAGTTCGATCTCCATTTGCGGCAGGGTGTTGTTTGTAAAACGGGTCAAAGTCAAAATAATTTCGACATAATAATGTCGATGCCCAGCAATAATTCCATTGAATTTAGTAATCTGACTCTTAATCTCTAATGTTATGGTTTTTCGTTAAAAAAAAAAGAAAAAAGAAAAAAAGAAAATGTGCACAAGCAGAGTACCCTTCGTTATGTGGTGGAAGTAATGATCGAGAGAGCATGCGCATGCAGATGCACAAGTTGTTGAATAGGAACACACAAAGGCCAATGTTTAACCTTCCATGCTAAAACTGCTAGATCTGCACCACTACACACAACAATGAAAAGGGCAAGCAAACAAGCTAGAAGAGGGGCAGAAGCTACCTCGAATGTAGTAGGACCGCTCACCCAAGGGAGGGTGGCTGTTGGTCTACGACTGGGGCAATCCTTCAAGGTCGGGCAGAACAACCCTTTGATTCTTAGCCAGATACATTAGTTTTCTATCGTCATCAGTTCAAAGTTCTTCCCATCCACTTGGAACTTGATGTTTGATCATTAGCTTCCCTCAAACCGAACAAATTTAAAGCAGTGCTTCTAATGACCACCATGCGGTTCACTGAGTGAAAGATCTCCCCAGGCAAAACCCCATCAGATATTCATGTATGATCGATCATATGCTGAATGTGCATAGAGAGGAGGGAGTCGAGGACTTCCATCAATTACTCATCGACAGAAGATAGATTCTACTAGCTGAAAAGGACATTGTAATATGACACCAGCAAGTCGAATCTACTAGAAATGCAATGGCTTTTCTGTCATGGTAATGCCTACTGTTTGATTTTCCAATAATCTGAAGTTAATGACCATGAGAACTAACAGACAGAAGTATACCTCTAAACTGCATGCCGGCACCCTTTCTTTCATATGCTTTTGGATAAATTCCATGGCGGTAATATCTCTGATGACTCCTGGTTTTGCAATCAGAATGGAAGTTGTCTCCAAGTATCACCTCATAGTTCTATAACTTTAAACTGCATGTCATCACCCTTTCTTTCATATGCTTTCAGTTTAATTTCATGGCCAGAATATTTCAGATGAAAACTGGTTCACAACCAGAATGGGAGTTGCCTCCAAGTATTAAATATAACTTTCAACTTCATTTCATCACCCATTGTTCCATATGCTTTTGAAAGGTTAATTTCTGATCACTCCCAGTTTGCAGTCAGAATGGAAGCTGCCTCCAATTATGAACTCATGTTCATGTGGATTATCTTGCCTTGCTTTCCATTCCATGAAGCACACAACTTCTCAATAGGCCATTGCAAAAAGTTCCTATTTAGTCCTCAATCTCGGCAATCAAGCATGTTCCTTATTTCGCAGGTAACTGGTGTAGTCATACTTGGAACCCCCAAAATAAAGATATCAGATATCAAGATAGACAACTACGGGTAGGAGAATGAAGAGCCATGCTGCAAATTTCTCTGTTTAAGATGTCGAGGTTGATTAGTCACCAGCTGCTACGTGGGCTAATCAAGGAACTACCTGCCGTTTGTCTTCCATTCCAGAAGAGCTATCAAGCTTGAAGCACCTGACAGTGAACAATATGATCCTTTAACCAACTGCGACCTGCAAGAGATGACCATAAGCTTGAAACAAAGTTCTTCAGTTGGCCTTTCCCTGCAATGGCCTCCCACACACGAGCACTATTTGTTTCTATGCTACTTACTGGGTTTGTTACATCAATGAGGCTGATGCTCATGTTGTTTCGGATGATACCAAGCTTTCCATTGAGAGAGATAAATGATGCAGCCTCAAAGGCCTTAGAATTTCCCAGATGATGTTCACTGTCCATAAACTTGTTCCATGAATCGGTAGCTCCTTCATAGACTCTAAGCTTGCACCCATCCCTGCAATCTGATGCATAAAGCCTTCCATTCAATGAAATACTGGGATTTCGGCAGCCTGTAACTATTCCACCACTAACCGTGGACCATGTGTTGGTAGTTGGTGCATAGACTTCACTCACATCCTGACCATGTGAATCAAGCCCTTTGAGAAACCAGTTACCCTCGTAAACAACCCCAATCAAGGGCACCATCCCAGTGCTCATTTCGGCAATAGACGTCCATCTATTCTTGTTAGGATCATAAACTTCAGCCGAACGAAGAGTTCTCTGGTTCCCTTCACATTCCCCGCCAGCAACATAGAGGCAGTTATTTACAACACAGGAGCCAAAGAAATGGCGTTTTCGAAGCATGTCCGGAGCTCTGTGCCACTTGTTTGTCCGGGCATTGTAAAAGACCACACGCCTCATTGAACCCTTTGATGGATCTTTACCCCCAAACAGGTACAGGTAACAACCACTGAGAACAGCGCAACCAAAGCCGAGTGCTTCGGAATAATCTGCAGGTACAGGTGGAAGTGGCCTCCAGAGTTGATGGTTAGGATCGAAAGCATTCCAGGATATCTTTCCATCACGGGCTCTCTTGATAACATACACCCATTCCTCTGCCATCCCAAGCTTTTTCCTGAGGGAGTAGTAGTAATTTCCAGACAAAAGTCTGTTCCATCTTTTGCAAACTAATCGAAGATTTGGATGCTCAACTTGAGGAACCCGAATCAAACAAGCAATAGCAAGATCATCAGGAAGGCCAGGCAGTAGAGGTGCCTGGGTTCTGCTCCTCTCCCTGCGGGAGTTCCTTATTCTTGGTCCATGGGGTACAATTTCAGGTTGGAGACACAGCTTAGCTCCAGGAACAAACTTTCTAGCTCCTGCTACTGTTTTCAAGCCAGCGTCTACTCTGCAATAGCATGATACAGAATCAACCTGCAATTTGCATGACATTGGTAGTATTAATGGGCCACAATCACCGATGTGCAAAAACACTAAAAATAAGAGAAAAAGTTCCCAACCATCAGATGCACTGAAAAAAAAGGTATAAAAACATAAATGAGTTCCGATAAGGAATATGTCAATGAATTCATTCTTAAGCTGGCAGTTTGTGTGGTAAATGACCGCATAATTATAACCAAGTCTTTAGTAAGAAAAATGGGAAAAGTTAGCACAATCTTAATTCTAGAGCACACACTACTTGTTCGAAGGAGAACATAAATGTTCGAGTTACTAAACAAGAAATCAAACTCAAAATTTTGAAATGTTTATTGCTTTTACAGGCAACTACCATATTACTTCGAGGATCAATATGATATGACATGATTTTGAAAAAAAGCATAATACATGGCAAGGAAGCTACAGAGAACCAGAGAAAGGTACATAAAAAAAATGAGAGGTGAAAGGGTAAAGCGACTGCGAGGACGGAGGCAAAATGCAGATATGGAAAGCCTTCTAGTGTGTTCTCACTTATTGATGCTGCTTTCTCTTGTGGTCCAACACGCTAAAATACACACCAATATTGCAAAGTAAAGCTAGAAACAGTTTTAATGAGGTTTTCACTACATCCTTCGATCTGATATAACCAATCCATCAAGCAATTTCTATTATGATGGTCTGACCAATTTATTCCATATTTAATTTATGATAACCAAGAACTAATTTGCTAATTTAATGGATGGAAAAGGTCTTTGACTTCATGAATTGAGAACAAACGTAGTTTGGATGAGTACAAAAATGGAATGAAATAAAACTGTGACATGCTTCTTCTTCCTATGACCATCTAATTTATTTATGCACACTGCAGATGATCGTTCCAACAACACATTTTTCTACCTAATCTAATTCCTAATTGTAAAGTTTTTTACAATGTTTCACATCCAATCATTCCTCCAAAAAGAAAATATTAGCTTACAACAGAAACAATCCTTAATCCCTACCACAGAAACATAGCAAAATCAGTATGAAACAAAACATCAAACACAGCCTTCATTTTCTGTGTGGGAAATCAGCAACCGCATGAATGATTCGGTTCGGCAGGACACAGGCAAACACACAAAACTTAACAGCATCAACATGTCATCGAAGATCAACTCACGAATCTCATAAATGACCAATCGGTCTTGGAGAAAGCAGGGTGGCAAACAGCCAAAACCATGGCACTTTGGAACCTTCAATTCCGAATCTCACCCATATTCTCCCAAATTAACGTCGTCAGGGCATCTCATCCACAATCCACCAACAGGAACGACAGATCTTGAGGAAGAGGGAGAGGAGAAGAAGCAAGAAGACTTACCAGCGGTGCTTGCACGCGGACAACTCGGTGCGAACCGGCCTGGCTGTTGGGCGCAGTCCTCTCCATCATCCCACGAGAAAACCCCCCACCACCACGCCGATCGACCGACCGACCGACCGACCCGGAGGCAGAGGAGAAGAACAGAAAAGGTTGGGGTTGCGGCGATAGGTCACGAGAGGTGCATTAGAAGACAACGTCTGTCGTGGGGTAAACAGGCACAGACGCGTTCGCTGACCCGCTTATTTTCCACTCTTCTTTCTTCTTCTCCTTTTTCTTGATCTGAGATTAGACTCGAGGAAGAAGGAACGAGGGAGGGAGGCAGGATGGCAGCAAAAGTCTCGGCTCTTCCACTTGTCTTCACTCTTACCGGTCCATTCTCTCTCCATTTATCTCACATTGATAGCTTACAAAAAACACAACGCTATTTGAAGAAGGAAAAATATTTTGTTACTTAGTTATAAAATTATAAGAAGACGTCGTGCTTATCCTAATTATTCTTGAATTTTTTTATTTAAATATATAATTATAGATATGCAGGCTAATTCTCGAAAAAGACCTCCTCGATTTCATTTTCTTCCAAATAAAAAATTCTTGCAAATTTTTTATTTCTTGACTTGGTTTGATGGAAAATAAATTTAAACCTTTTTAAATTAAAGAAATCTAAAAATTAAAAATTAATTTTTTTATAGAAATTTTAACATAATTTTAAATTATTTTAATTTTATTAATTTGAAGACCTGGATTATATACTTTTATGTCTTCTAGAACATTTACTATTTTTTATAAAATAATTTTAACAGGTTTTCTTTAAAAAAAATTATATACTAGCCTTTTTCAGAGATCTCGCCCTTACAATGTGAAAAGAATAGAATCCTCTGTTGACTTTACAGAAAAGTTGCAGACAACATGAAGCAAAAGGTCAGCACCTAGAAGTCAATACAAGATTTACCTCATAAAGCATTATAATATTCCAAATTGTAGCGGTATACCGTTCCAGTTGAAGATTATTTAGAAGTTCCTTTCATCTTCACTGCTATAATGAGTCCTAATGCTTACTGCTTTTCGATTTGTATTGTTAAGCACCAACCCAGAATTTAGAGCTACACCGGCAATGTTTGAAGTCTTAAATGCTTGTACTTCTGATATGGGTTGGTGGAACTTGCACATTCTGTCAAGCCTTTAGTCAAGAGCGTCTTCAGGACGTCCACCCCTTCTTGCAATGCCTCATCAATCTGGTTCATTCCATGTAACATGTTGTGCTTAAACATGAAATCTTAACCGATACAACAAGATGCAACAAGATTACAGGTTGCACTTACCCTCTCAGATGTAACATGTTGAGCTTAAATATGAAATCTTGACCGATACAACAAGATTACAGGTTGCACTTACCCTCTCACGGGCTGATGCATTGAACTTTTGGAGCAAAAAGGCTCTTGGATCCATTTGCCCAGGTGGTCTTCCTATCCCTGAAAGAACAGATAAAACAGATGCTGGTTTCATGATAGAAAATTATCTTGTATGAAAGCAGCTGCAATGGTACTTACCGATTCTCAGTCTGCCAAATTCTCTGTTCCCTCGAAAATGGTAGATCACACTCATCAATCTGATAAATGAGGTGATTAAGAAGCTTATTAGGAACTAATGAGATTAACATGTCGATTTTCCTATATTTCAGCAAGAGAATTGATGTATCATCACTTGGGATTTTACTACAGCTGACTTTTTTTTTTTGAAAGATCTATCTATGAGAGGATATTTGGACACTTCCATAATATAAGATGATGCAAACCACAGGGAAAAAAGACAATAGATCCAAATAACACGTATAGCCCAACTTAGGTCCTATCGGAAAAAGCCACATGACTAAATTCAACCCCTGTAATAAGTTCAAGAAATTTTATTCCAAAAGAAGGGACCCAATACAATCCTATAAAGTTCTTAAGTGAACAGTAGTGAGGATCCCAAACGTGACTTCTACCATCAATACTTTTAAACTTTAGGTATTTGGAACATTAGACATGCATCCTGGGAACCATAGTTGCAAGATGTTTATGCAACCATTTTGGAAGAACATTTACAAAATCCAACTAATAGGATCCACAATAATTCTACGTCAACGTAATAATTCCTAGGGATTCTCGAGTTCACCTCTATAAGATAATCACACCAACATCAAACTTTGAAGTCTGCAAGAACTGATAAGAGCTTAAAATATAAATTCAGAAAGGTTGGCTAAATAATTACAAGTCAAAATGAGAAACTCTGGTTGGTCATCGTGACCAAGATTTTCAGTTTAATGAAACATTCCCATGCTGGTAACATGTTGGTGCCATATGTTTTGATTGACATGGATTATGGGTGAATACACGGGCTTGTGGGTAACTTGAATCTTCTTACTAAAAGACACCCCTCTACAAGTTGAACTTTTATATGGGTCTACACAATATGAGAGGTAAAGGAAGTTATTAGATCTAATGTTACATACATGTCTATCTTGCAAAGAATTAAGATCATCTTACGTGATAAATCCAGGCCACTATTCACTAAGAACGATAAAATTAGGTAATAGTTGCATACATGTCATCCTAATACCTAGAAAATCTAAGGCAGTTCAATTTTGCACTTGGATGCTCAATAAAGTTTTTAGGTATCAACAATTGTTGTCCATGTCCTTTATTATGATTCTCCAAATTCCATATCATGTTATATAGCTGATTTAAGTAGTACAACCCACTTTTAGATTTCAAATAAAGCAGTGGTGTGACTGGTGTCTCATCACTTCAGTTACAGGTGACACAAAAATTCAAAAGTACTCCATGATCATTACATAGGATGGCACTAAATCAGAATACTAATTAAGAGAAAACACAAGTTAAAGGCTCTCTTTGTTATACCCTTTGTGACGCGCATGTCCTCCTTTAGGTTGCACACGAAGCACTCCACATGGTAAGTCCATATCATCAAACATCTGCACAATAAGGCAGAAACACTTTTTTTTCATATAGTACCACCATAGAGTAGTTTCATATACCTAAGCATGTAATATTAAAGTGAGATTGATACCACAATGACCCGATTCAGAGGAAGTTTGTAATATGCTGCAAGTGGTCCAGTCTGCAAGCATGGCAACAAAAAGAAACATGAGTTACTTTTTAGAGATGTCTAGAAGCCTCTCTCCCCAAGCAACATTTCTGGAAGCATAGTTGAAAAGGTTGACAGGAATTTCAAGAATTAGGTAGCAAATACATATCAGAGATGGATATCAACCAAGCATTCGTTATTCATACATCACGGTTCATCACATCATGAAAATAATTTCACACATGAAATAATATAGAGAATTTAAGCAGCAACAAAACAAGAACATGGATATTTGATTTTGAAAACAAAAAAAACAACTAAGAACAAGAAATTAGGGAATCATATAAATTAATTTTCAAACAACATTAACCAACTTTGTATCTTTTGTGTTTGCAATGATGAGATTCATATCTGCTTAAACCTTGATTTTGTTTTTGCAAAGCAGGAGATACCTATTTCTTGTTGCCTCTCTTGATATTTTCCTAAGCAGAAAATTGTGTTTGAACCTAGACTTGCATCCAATGAAGTACACAGATTGAATACAAGATAAAAGGTATTAAAGAAATATGCAAAAGAACTTACTCTTTAAAGGAGTACTTACTGATTCACCACTAAGATTCATGTACGTCTGAGGTTTTGCAAGGAGAACAGGTGTGCCACCAACCATTCCTAATAACAGAGAAAATGTATTTAAATAACAGAAGAAGAATGATGATGATGATGATGATGATGATGATGACAAGAGACCTTCACCGAAAAGAGCCTTGAAATGAATGGATGCCATTGAAATGCCAAGCGACTGGGCAAATGCATCGATCATGTCAAAACCAACCTGCAACATTATCAAACAAAGGACCTCCTGGTACTTAAAGCAATCATGATGACATAGAGAGGGAATTTGCTGGTAGGTTCCTTATATGCCCAGTAAGTAAATTTGGAAAGAAGAGAGAGTACATTGTGTCTTGTGTCACGGTATTTATCCCCTGGGTTTCCGAGACCAATAAAGAGCCATGGCTTGGCACAGCTTGCAGAAGAAGATGTTGTGCAGAATGAACGCATCAGAAGCCTGCAACATGTAAACATTGGTTGGCCTGCACTCAACACCCTTGAGTTCTTCGTCACCAGCCACAGTAAATTCCTTGAGGTCACTTGTGCCTGTCAGCCTAGGGGGAGGAATCTTCCATGTGTTATAAACATAAAAGTTCTCCTAGCAGCAACTTCCAGAATAACTTAATGATTTTCCCATTGATCACATCACCAGTAAAGCTCATACTTTTGAGGCCCAGACAAGCATGCTATCAAGACATCAACTATACCCAATCATGGATAACAAATACTATTATCCGTGCAAAATAAAAAAAGACATAGTTCTAAAAATGAAGAATATGTGCCAGTTTCTTTCATCAAAGCCATAAAGTAATAGGCCCATTAAGAATCTAATATATGAATTTTTAAGCCTGCAATTGAGTGTGTCATAAGCAAAGTAGTGAATATCAGCATAAAGTAAATCATATGAAATTAGACTGACAGGAAGAAGAACTAGCAGGAACATCAGACTATAATTTTTTTCTGAGTTTTACAAATTAATATGTTTTTTAGTATGTAAAACACAATAAAATTAACATGCCAAAATGGTACAACCACCAGCCCTTACTGGTACTCCTTTGATGCTGGTCCACTTCATATACACAAAACGGCAGACAGATCCCTTGGATGATAAGTTACATAAGAAAGTACAAGCGAGAGACATATCTTCAGCCCAGTGTAATCAAAGGCACTAGGCACCAAGGTGCCAAAATGCCCACGGCGTGCTCCCAAATATTATAATTTAAAATTTATACGTCGTGATCGGCACAAATAATCTAAAACAAAATTAACACATTAAAGTTGCATTCATTTAAAGTACTGACAAATACTAGCAGATATAAAATTCATATGTTAGAAGGAGGAGGAGGAGAGGAGCTTTGATTGGGTGGCTGTGGGAGACTCCCAATTTTTTGGTCAATTGTTCATCAGGATAGGGGACTGAAGAACTGCTGTCGGTGGGGGCGTGGGTTGCTGTTCTGTTAGGTGGTTGAGAAAGAGGGACGATAGGGGGCTGTGGTCCGAGAGCAGGAGCAGAGAGGGCTGCGATGGTGGGGGAGGGGGGTGGGGGGGGGGTGTGGTGGGGCGTGATAGAGAAGGAAGGAGGAGGGTCGTGTCAGGGAAGGGGGGAGCTGCGACGAAAGGGGGAAGATGGATGAGGGATCGGGGAAGGGGGGCTGCGACGAGGCGGGGGCCTGAGATGAACGGAGAAGAGGGAAGAGGGAGGAAGGGAGTGTGCGACGGTGAAGGAGGAAGAGGAGGAGAAAGAGATATATACCAGGAGGGGAAGAAGCCGCCGTTCGCCGATGAACAGGAAGACGCAGCAGCCGCCGTTGGCCGAGGAAAACGCCGCAGCAACAAGAGCTCGCCGGAGAAAGACGCCACCGCTGCTGCCGCCGTGCACCGAGGAAACGCTGGGTGAAAGAGAGACTGTCCCCTGTACATGAATTTTTTAAGCAACCCCAACCAGACCCGGGCCTATTATTAAAATACTATGATGGAACTCAAGCCAACATCGCATATATGGGTTTCAGAGGCATAAACACAAACACCCTATGAGCACATTCAAAATGCTACATACAAACAGATTTGACGACGAACCCACCATCACGAGGGTCGCCATTCATCGACGTCGGAGCACGCAATTGTCATAACTTGCAGCAACCCGGAAACAAATGGCAGCCAAAATTAAAAACCAAAACAACGAGGAAGGAAGTGGAGTCATTCACCACCTGGGATTGTTTAAACGGAGCACGGGGATGGAAAGCGGCGTAGGGAAGGCCGCAGCGGCTAACCCTTGCGAAGGTTCCGTGACTTCTGGACGGTGTCGAGAAAGGAAGGGCGTCGGCGGTGTAAAAATATGTTCGGGACTTAGCAATCCAAAGTGCGCGAATATAATATGTATTCGTCATCCAATTTGAGGGTTAATTCAATATTATCCATCCTAATTTTTAAACTTAAAAAATTTATATTAATATCGTTATAGTTATAAAAATTAATTGTCTACGTCATTAATTTTATCGACGAAAACATAAAAATAAAAATAAAAAATATAATTTTAATATTCTAGTTTGTGGTATCAGACGATATTAGTGGCAGTCGACGACGACATCGCTATGGGCCGCAAGTGGTTGTTGTGGATGAGGAGAGCGGTAATAAGAGATGAGTGTTGCTTTGCATCTACGTCGACATCGACGTAGTTATCGAGCAACCCATATGCCGCTCTATAACTACATCGCTCGACAATTACGTCAACACTAACGCAAATGTAGAGCAACAAAAGGGTCACTCGAGTAATTGTTGTGGATGAAGGGAGCAACGACGAGAGGTGAGAGTCGCTTGATAATTACGTCGATGCTAACACAGATATAAAGTGGTGTCGCTATGCATCATGTCAACACCGATGCAGATGTCGAGCGACTGTCACCTCTCACCTCTACATTTACGTTGGTGTCGATGCAGTTGTCGAGCGACGACACAGATGTAGAGCGATGAAAGGGTTGCTCGACAACTGCATTGATGTCGACGCAAATGCAAAGTTGTCATCATCTCTCATCGTTGCTCTTCTCATCCATAGCAACCACTCGAACGACTCTTTCGTCGCTCTACATCTGTGTCAGCTTCGATGCAGTTGTTGAGTAGCGAAAGGGCCGTTGATACAGCAGCCGAGCAGCACCGCTCTACATCTGCGTCGACGCTAACATAGTTGCCAAGTGATGCCGCTCTGCATATGTGTCGACATCGAATACATTGGTTAATTATAGATTACCACATGTAGTTAGATCTCCTTAACATCCTAGTCCTTTGACTTTAAAGATTTAGATTGAAATCCTTATAATTATGAAAGTGAAATACCTAACTCTATTTACACTAACATCGTCAGTTTTACTAACGGAAACATGAAAATAAAGGGTAAAAAGATAATTTTTATAGTTTTAGTTGATGGTGACGGACAGTGTTGGTGGTGGTCGATGACGACACTATTGGAGTTCATAGATAACTGTTGTGGATGAGAAGAGCGACGACGAGAAGCGATGGTTGCTTTGCATCTGCGTCGATGTCAATGCAAATGTCGAGTGGCCCTTTCGTCACTCGACAACTATATCGATATCGACACAGATACAAAGCGAGAGAAATGGTCGCTCAGCATCTGCGTTAACGTCGACGCAGATGCAAGGCAACCTTTACTTCTCGTAATCTCTCTCCTCATCCACAACAATCACCTATGAACCCTAACGATGTCGTCATCAGCCACCACTGACACTATGCGTCACCATCAACTAAAAATATAAAAATTATCTTTTTACGTTTTGTTTTTATATTTTTGTCAATAAAATTAGTATAAATAGAACAAGAATTTTCACTTTCATAATTATAAAAATTTTAATATATTTTTCACTTTCATAATTATAGAAATTTTAATATAAATTTTTTGAGTCAGGACACGTCTAACGATAATAATGTATAATTAACCCCCGTATTTGTTTGCTAGATTTTTTATTCGAAGTTCTCAAAAGAAGTATTCGTCCGTGTCAGATTGTCCACATATATCTTGAAAATACAAATTTTATCAACATTTTCACCTCAACCGTGTACGAAATGACATATTTGATTCACATAATACCAGTTATATATATCTGATATGAACGGTGCCAACCTAAAAAGAACGAAAAATGACGTCTACATATATAAAAACATGAATTTATTGAGCTTAAGAAGCTTGATCATTTCATATAGTCGTGATTTATTAAACCAAGCATTCAATCATTTCCATTAAATTACACGCCAAGATTGAGAGTGCAAAATGAGCAGCAATAACGAGAAATATAAGAAAACCTCGAGTTCAGTAAGACCTATAGGGTTAAAGTAATGATGGCAACTGATACATAAAAATGGCAGCCAAAAGAGAGAGAGAGATTTGAACCTTGTGCTGCAATGGTTAATAAGATCGTGATGTCTCCGAGAAGCATACCGTGGGTGGTTTATCAAGAACATGAAACCTACATAGCAAATCAACAAGCTTGCACTGACTAGAATTTTGGTTAGAGATTTCAATGTAGTATGTTGAAGTACCATACGTAATTCAAAGAAAACAAAAGATCCGAGCTGTTAGAGGTTACAACAAAGTCACACGGTTCCAACACTTCGAAGAGTATAGAGATGGCAGGATCAGATTGATTTCCAATATCCATGTCTATCCTCTCAACCAAGTGTTCCTATACGACGAGTTATCACGCAGAGAAGCATCGTGTGCCTTGTACTCCATTAAGTAGCTATGAGGCAGTTTTAGATGTCGCTTAATTGAGTCCCTTAGAGCCATCACAGCCTAGTAATGCAGAAGATGTGTCACCAACTAAAATCTGAACAACATTTGCAAAGACATTATGTTGAAGATACAAAACCTTGTGGTCTGATGCGCTCCGGTTCCAAACACTTAAGATGTCCTCGTTAAAACGAATGCTTAGTACAGCACCGCAAACATCATCCCCATAGTCAAGTTGATCACCAACTAATGCCAATACCTACGAACACAAACCAAACAATATTAGAAGTTGGAGTAGCGGTCAAACAAAATCTTTTGATCAGGATAGGAAAGAGGTTTAAATTATCGATGGTATCATGTTCAAGAAATAAAAAACGATTGCAGCAATATTCTTAATATGAAAACTTCTTAGTTCATTACAATATGCAAGAAACTTGGAAAATTCTGGCTCGCATCGAAAAAGCAATAGACCACAGATAAAGACAAGGATAGAATCATGTGGGCTTCAGTATTATGCTGTGCATTATATGGCTTCAAAAGGCACAGTGTTCTAGGTTCTCGAGGAGGTTTTAACAGGTGTAATGTCTATATCCAAAAGCCTCTGACTTGGACTCCACATCATTCTTAATTTTCCATTAGCATTCGAGGACATGTCACCAAACCTGCACTTAACCCTCACGAGGATACAGATAAGCTATCCACTGATCAAGAATTTTACCTCTTCAAAATTTCAAGTGTTAACATAATAACATATGCAGTTTTTCAAAGTCAAGAATAGAACCCACCAACCCTCGGGCGCTCTAAAATGACATTTATGGTATGTCAGCAACTGAAATAGGCCATATAATGTCTTGCAAAGGACAACCTACATATCTTCTAGATTACCTCACTACAGCTATGTTTAGTATTTGAGAAAGCAAACCACATACGCACTCACATATTGAAAATGTGCTAATGATGTCAGCTTCCTGCAAAAAACACAACTTTTAGAAACTAAAGCTCAATTAGATCCTCCAAAAGTTCAAATGATAGGATCAGTATCCCACTTATTCTAGATTTTCTTGATTGTTATTGAAGTACTGAAAATAAAATTAAACTACCTAAGATTCTGTACCCTAGTTTTGAAAGCTGATTTAGCAAGAGTCACACTGTATAGATATGATAGTACCTTCTAGCCTATGAATTGCTCAGGACGCATCCCATGGTTGGTGTTCTGAATGTCGCCTAGACAACCCAGGGTTTTGTCCAGTAAAAAGACTTAAAACACAGGTTGTCCGAAACATACAATGGATCTGATGTAATCCCAGTTGAGATAGAGTAATTGGGGGTAAAGGATTTACCTACAAACTCACGTTTATAGAAAATTTGAGAATCTTCACAAAATCTTAAAAGGATAGAAGAACATCATCTTAGGCACATAGATTAAGTTTAATACATTTGAGAGAAACAAGGTTGAGACTTAGAGTAGATATAACATACGTATATTTGTCAATGTTGAGCCTCAAGGAGTCTTTCAATGGAGAATAGAGGATTCAAGAAGAGTTTGTAATGCATGAATGACATATTAAGGTTTATGAGACAAACTAGGAACCTTTTAAATGTTGTTGAGACTGATTAGTGAAGTTCCAAGTCACACCCCAAATGGACTTCCAAACCAGAATGATCAAAAGATACTAATTCAGATAGTATCACAATATAAAATAAACGTCATTGTCTTACAATCCAAGTGCAATTGAAGTTAAAGTCTGAGTTACAAACTTACAATAACTAGTTTTTGAAAGAAAACATAGTATTGATCACTTGTAGACAAATCTCATGACTTGATTCATTCCTCCATTTTGATTTTCATCAGGGCCATGCGACTCTGAAAAATTTTAAACAACACATCTTACAGTCACAGGACTGTAATGTGTTGATTAAAATTTTTCAGTCACAGGACGCTAATGAATATCGGAATGGAAGAATGAATCAAGTCATGTGATGTGTCTACGAGTCATCTTTCTTATGGAGTGTAAGACAATGATGTATTTTATGTTGTTGTACTATCTTAATTAGTTAGCATCTTTTGGTAATTCTAGATTGGAAGTCACTTGGGGTGTGATAACTTTAAAGAGTCAGCCCTAGTATTGGGCATGGTGAAGGAATTGAACAGCTACCTGTAGATGATGCTAGAGGGCACATCACCATTGGATTGTCTTATAAGGGTGGTCTGATAGATGTACTTTAGGGCAGTGGATTAGACTTAACGAAGTTAGTAGGCCAGTTGGGTTGTGACACCAAATGCAGTCAAGACTGGTTTAAAAATTTTCAAATACTAACAAAAGATATTGCCAAAAAGGATAGTCAAATTCTGGTTGAGTAAATGTTTGATTTGTTATTTTAAAATATTAGATGGATGTCCAATGTAATTTACAATTTGATGTAAATTTTGATCAATTGAAGTCTTGGGCTAGAACTAAACCATAACTGGTCTTGGTCATAGTCACTTTGGCTCATCAATAATTAAAGTTCCTGGTGTTTTCACAATAATATGTTTATAAGAGTGTCAGCAGTTGATCTACTTTTAATTTCTGGTGTCCTAGGTGAACATGAGGTGTGAAACCTATGTATAATTTTGAGTTTATGTTTCTCTCTTTTCTTGTCTTTTTTTTTTTTTTTCCCTTCCATCGAAAGTTCTTTCCTGTGCTGCACCATTTCCAGTCCTCCGCTCGTCACGATCACCAACCAACCTATGCTGCACAGCCTACAGCCACTATCCAATTCCTAAATTCATCATCATCTCTAAACCTCTAATATAGGCCTTACAACATAAAAAATCATTAATATCATCAATCAATTCTATTGCACAATCCCTACATTTCAGGATTATAAAGTAGTCCCTAAATATCTCTTTAAAACCAACAATCTAGCAGCCCAAAATAGTTCTAAATATGCACTTTGCAGTCACCATATTTGCAAAGTTTATAAGTTCAATTTCCATCTGAGCTTTCCCTGTAGAAGTAGCAATTATTTTGGCATCCAAAAGGATTGAAAGATTACTTAGCTCACAAGTCCTGATTTTCGACTTAGGCCTATTAATAGTTTCAGAGGTTTAAGAATTTTGAAAACTTAAAAATGTGGAGAATAACAATATCTTAAAAGAGGGATGCCAAATGCATGAGGTTGCATCATTGTGGGGTTTGAGGGTTGATATATGCAACATTCATTTAGAAACCTACTTGAATTAATACTTGGTCCAATATCAACTTCCATTTATTAGACCTCCTGATTTAGACAAAAATGTTTTGAAGTTCAAACAGTTGATACTTGTTATCGCTTGCTTATTTGACGAGATTCACAACGTTACATTATTTCCATCATCTACCAAATGTCCCATGTTGTTGTGCCTGTGTGAATTCAATGCCGTGCCAAGCCATGAGAAATGGGTGGGCCATTTTCTATTGTGACAAAGGAATGCTAAAAGCTGACCATGTATCATGCATTTGTATGTGACTCTTGACTCCTCAACCCTAACCATGGATTAAGCCAACCAATCAAATGCATCAAACCCATCCGTAACCAAATTTGAGATTAAATAAAACAATAAACTTAACTGGCAGGTGAATCTCCCCAAACTAGTATAGGAAAAATAAAATCACAGAATAACATCATTTAAACCTGATTTGATATGCATTGCAGAATTTGAAACATAATTACAAGAAAGGCCTACATATGGTCATGTCTAATGAATCTTATAAAATGAGAACATTAATCACAGTTAAATAATATAAAAAATGGAAAACATTGGTCAAATATGTCGTCAAGCAGTCAAGAACAAACTGAAATAACTCAGACAGGAAGAGACTGCTTCCTACCTAATCAGAGAAAGACCAACATGATTAAGTTAGGAAAAAAAGGTTATCAGATTCACATACCAAGTCCTCCCAGAAACGACCTGAAACAATCTTTTTGAACCGTAATATCCACTTGCCACCGTTACAATTAGCAGCATCCTGATTAAATCAAACCTCATTCAGAAAATAACATCACAAAAGAGTATAATTTTCTTTTATGAGTTAAAATATATCCAAAATTGCTCTTTCAATTTCTTCAGGTTCTCTTACAGTAAACACATAAAGTAAAATAAGAAGGGTACTAATTGCAAAACAATAAACAGGATAGATACCTCCCACAGAGGCCTAATGCCCTCTTTGAAAAGATGAATATCTGTTGGGCTAGGGAGTGATGAAGGCCGTGCCAAATGGCAATAGCAAACCCAAAATCCTTCGACCTATGAATGCACCATGTTCATAAGCTAATCATGTTAGAGTTCGCATTTGCATTGCCATCATAGGTACAACTATGGTGTCTTTTGGCATTGACAAGGTGTGAAGAAACATACTGTACTGATTTCTACAATTCTATTGATGTTATCCTCGTATGATGTCTGTAACCGCACTCCAGGTGTTCGTCGAGTATACCAGAACACAAACTTATGCTGAATGAAAACATAAAAATCTTCAGTATTTAAAGAAATTACAGAATTGGATAAGACATTCTAGAATTCATGATTCCTTCAAGGCTTCAGCACATCATTAGTATAAATATCAATACCACCAATTTAGGAGCAATCATGTAAATACATCGCAATCGATCTCACTCAGCATTGTAAATAACATAAGTGTTAGACAACAAACTTGTAAAAGATTCAGTGTCCACAAATATTTTCTAAAATCACTGACCAACCAAGATTTTTCAGATTTCAAATGCCTCATTCTATAATTAATCAATTACAAGGCCATAACTAAGATTGTAAAAGAGAATTCCCAGGGTTGTCCCGTTCAAGGAACTCAGGTAGGATATCGAGAGTACACCAAAAATCACCCTATTCTACAACCAGTCTGGTTCGAGTGCTCCATCTTGTCCACAGGACACAGATTCCCAGTGCTCACTAAATAAATTTCAATTTAAGTTCGAAGCGGGAAAGCATTCGCAAATATGGACCGAACAACTCAAATACCACAAGAAACAAGAATAATGGAGAGTAAACTAGGATAAAAGGAGACTGTTCCTGTTGGATACAAGGAGCGCCAGCGAAGGAAAATTTGAAGAGGGGAGACGAACCTTCAAAGGATGGAGACCGGCTTTGATCTCGCGAGAATAGCGGTCCCGCTCGTCCACATCGCCCTCCGCTTCGACGACGGCGGCAGTTTTGGAGTCGGGGGAAGGGGGTGAGGCCGAACCCTTGGTTTCTGCTTCCTCCGCGGCCTCCATCGGTCTTTATCCTACCCGATCTTGTCTTCCTTCGCCCAAATACGCTTGGAGATGGAATCTCGTGTGCTAACCCTTTCCTCCTTCGGTCGTAGGCGTGGCGAAGAAGGAAGAGCGAAGACGCGGAGCCCGTCCGCCTCGAGTAGACGATCACCGCGGCAAGGGCTGTTGTCGCTTGCTCGATTATTTATAATATTTAACTTTTTTCTTTTTCCAGAAAAAATACCGAAATAATTTCATAATATATAATATTTAACTTTTCTTTCAAAAATAATTTTATTTTTGAAATTATTATTCGTTTTATTTTTTAAAACAATAATCTATAATAATGAGAGTGCAAATAATAAAATAGTATTTTATTAATTTTTAAGAGGTTATTGATAACAAGGGATTGTCAATAGTAAAAAACATAGTGAACAGTAAGCTTCTAAATTTTAATTATCACTATCAATCATAGTCATTAGAATATATATATATATATATATATATATATATATATATATATGCACACACACACACACTTGCCTTTAAATTATTGGTCATATTCATTACACCAAGTTATTATTACAATCTCATTCTATATAGTTGGAGTGAAGTAGAATTCTATTTGTTAAAACACACCAAATGTATTGTTACCCCACAGAACATCAATAGAGAATTAGGCACCAAAGGCACAAACTCCTAATGCAATATTCAATATGTTTGCCCACATTCATCGTCCACTATATTCCGGACCAAATGTATTGTTTCCACAGAGCATAATGACAACAGTGAGCCCATAAATGCTCTATACATTGGCTGTCTCTCAACGCTACCACTATCTCTGGATCAGAGAGTTCTTGTTTAGGCTTGGACTAACAGTTGCTGCAATACAATTTGTCTACTGGATCTGTCAATCCCATATTGTCCCCTTTAGAATGTTCCAATCAGTGGTAAGTAAATCAAGTGGAACTTACAACACAATGCGTCGAAAGAACCCTTATGGAATCCAACCCCCAACCGTACGAAGAAGTTTTATAGGCATATGGACCAAGCGAAGAGCAGCTCGGGTGCGGTGCACAGAGTCAGTCGATGATACAAACTTGTGATAATTACAAAAGGTTTATGCAAAGACTTGGAAGCATGACGCACTTCACAGTCTTGGTCTAGTTAGCCCACCACAGCGGCTTCTTGCGCTTGAATCCTGGCATTTCATAATGCCTCAAGCATGAAGTCTAAAACCAGAAATCCTTCTTCCTGCTGATGAACAAGGGATGTAACTGATCGAGGAGTACCAGTAAGACATCAGCAACATCGCTGTCCTCCAGTTGCTCATCGAGGTTTCTTGATGCATGAAACTTTCTTGGTTGAGGCTAGGACATCTGAAAGGTTCATCATGTACAGTAAACTCCAATGACAGAGTGTTAAAGACTGCATTGGTGGGAAAAACCATATATGAACTTCTCTGCATTAATAGTATCAAGTTAGTAAGAGCGGTTATAGATATGAGTACTGAGTAGAAACTCAATACAAGGTAATTGTACTGCTGGATTTATCAAAATATCATGTAAAGCTTAATTCCCACCGTAAACAAACGTCAATTGAGCTGAAAGCTTTTTGATCTTTTGACATGGAGAAAAGTACAATGTTCCATTTAACCACCTTGCATAATAAGAGAGTTATGCAAGGATCCCATTTTGTGAATTTGCAATCTATCAAGAAGAATAAGATAAACCATACTGATCTAATTTCTATTGCTTCAATTTTTTGACCATATCCAGAACATTTAAGGTAGTAAACGAACAACTTCATGTCAGCATGGTCTCATGCATATAATTGTACAACTCATACCTTTACTGTGGCCATATCAGTATAATTTGTGAACCATTAATGAACATGTTCCCTTGATTCAAAATAGCCAACTGAAATTGTTTTTAATGAGGAAGTTAGTAGAGTAATGAAATAATAGAGTGATACTAATTTGTACTTCTGGAAGAGGCAGCTGAACCCATCAACTTTTCTACTGAGACGTTTTCAAGTCCAGGGCTGATTTAAGTTTACATATATATTAACAAACTCCATTTCTGCATAAAATACCATTAGATAAGATAATGTTTCAAAAAAGGCAATCATGTCAATAAAATCCAATTTCTGACAATAATTTCCAAGATTTTAAGATGAGTTACATTTATCAGAATGTTTATCTTGATCAATTACAACAGAAAAAGTAGTTCCTTTCTTTTCCAAAATCCCAATATGAAGACGGCCATCATCCTTATGCTTAAGATATTTAATTGAGGAAAGTATAAATTCTGTATTTTTGGAGGATCATCTTGTAACTTAAATGCAAGTATCAACTCATCTTAGGCAATTAGAACCATTAGGGAAACTAAGGTTGTCAGATGTTCACATGTCCAATTATCTGTCTCAAGTCATTTAAGAAATTAGACATGGAAGAAATGAAATGAGTTACTTCAATATTGTGTTTGGTAGAAGACCCATTCCATGTTTCTGAAGATTTAAGGGAATGACAACCAAGAAAAAATGCTTTAGTTCTTTTTAACTTTTCAACCTATATGGTTTTAAGGAAACCTATTATAAGCCATGATGAAAGAAGGCAAATTGTACGACAATGGTTTTGCACATGGATGAGTGACAGGGTCATATTGACTAGAGTTATAATTGTTTTTAAAATTTCACATTTTTCTTCATTGTACAAATTGACAAAAAAAAAAGAAGATTTGATCATAACCATCAAGGGGAACGATAAAGGCAGTTGAATAGGTCCATACAACACCCACAAGTACAATAAATACTGCAAAAAAATAAGAAAAGCCAAGCATACAAGATTTGTGCCTCAAAAACAGAAAAGAAAATAATCAAAATCTTAATGTGCATGATGGTTTGCACCAAGGTTAATCTGCAAGAAAAAGGAAATAGGGTATTTCAAGTGTCCAAGAACATACCGATAGAAACAGCTCATGATAAGTATTGTCAAAAGCTCAATTTCCCTCTGTATCAAGAAGCTTGTATTTGGAGCTCAGGACAAGTTCTCTGAATTTTTTTAATTAATTCATGACATGAAAGGCTTGTTCCTTCAGATATTTCTTTTGAGAAGTTTGGCAAATTTTCTAATAGGACCTTGTCTTCTCCATCAAAAGGTAAAGTATCCAGTATAGTTGAGACAAATTTTGCATCAAGAGCCACATCATTAGCTGCCATTTCATGAAGCAAGTCAATGATTTTGCTAGTTTCACCTTTTGCCCCAAATTGACGAATGAGAGAATCATATACCACTACATCTGGAGATAATCCCTTAGCTTTCATGCCGTCAAGCACTTCCATAGCTTCATCGAGTTTTCCTGATTCGGCGAGTCTATTTATCAACACAGAATAAGTAACCAAATCAGGAGTAATTCCTCTATGAAGCATATCTGCAAACAAGTCTTTTGCAAACTCCAAGTCTCCTGTTTTGCATGCCCCATCAATTAAAATAGTAAAGGATACGATATCAGGTTTGTGGTTATCATCCATCTCATCAAACAAACTCAATGCCTGCTCCATTCTATCTGTTTTACTATGTAGTCTCATCAATGAATTATAGTCATATGAAGTAGGACTTATTCCGTTGTTTTTCATTTCACCAAGGAGCCTTTCAGCAGCCTCAACATCTCTCATTTTACAGAGCCCATTCAACATGATACTGTATGTGAAGGAGTCAGGCTTCAGCCCCACGTCAGCCATCTCACTTTTGAGCATCATTGCCTTACGAACATTCTTGGCCTTGAGAAGCCCACCGATGAGTATATTGTAAGTGACCAGGTTGCAAGTGTGCCCTCTCCTTACCATCATCTTCTGTAAATTCAAGGCCTGTTGAGCATGACCAATCTTACAAAGTCCATGTATAAGCGTGTTAAAAGTCATCAAATCTGGTTTGACATTAGAACTACTCTCAAGCATTTTACCGAACACCTTGACCGCTTCATCAATCTTGCCCACATTGCAGAGCCCCAGGATTAGTGTGTTGTAGGTCACCACATCCGGCACGTTTCCCTTCTCCGTGATCTTCTCAAGGAACCCGAAAGCATCTTCAATCTGGCCATCCTTGCACATATGATTAATCAGGACATTGTACGTGACGTTGCTCGGCTCCTCACCCCTTTCCACCATGAGATCTAACAACCTCATTGCCTCCGCGCTCTTCCCGTCTTTGCAGAGCCCATCGATCAAGCTAGTATACGTGAATACGTCGGGATGGATCCCTCGATCGGCCATGCTACGCAGCATATCGTCAGCCTCCTGCCAACGCCCGAGCTTCGACAAGCCATGGATCAAGCAGCTGTAAGTGATCAAATTGGGGTGCACTCCCTTCTGTAACATCTCATGGAAGAGATCCATGCCCCTGTCGACCGAGCCGGCATTACACCAACCGCTTACGAGAGAACTGTAGACGAACACATCGGCGTCAAGACCGCTCCTTTTCATGTCATCCAACAAGGACATGGCTTCCTCGACCCTGCCGACCTTACACAGACCATCCATGATCGTCGAGTAGGTGATAGCGTTCGGGGAGCAGCAAGGGCCAGCTCTCGCCATCTCTCTCCAGAGCTCCATAGCTTCTTCCATCCTCTTCTCCTTGCAGAGCCCATTGATGAGGGTGTTATAGGTGACGCTGTCGGCAGGGATCCACTTCTTATGCTCGATCTCCCGGAACAGCTTTACGGCTTCGGAAACAGAGTGGCCTTTGCAGAGGCCTTTCATGAGCAAATTCAAGAGGAAGGCGTCCGACGCATGGCCACTCTTGAACATCAAACCGACGGCCGAAAACGCGGACTTGAGGTTCTTGGCGTGAAGGAAAGAGTCGATCAGGGCTGTGAGCGTGCGGTGGTCGGCTGTAGCTCCCTTACGGGAGAGCGGCGGTGCTCGCACCCCAGGCTTGGTTGGGGCGTCTGTGGTTGGAAGACAAGCGGAGTGCTTGCAGGCTAAGCATCGCTTCTGGGCCGGTGAGGACGGGCTGATCACAGCAAACAGGCGGTGGCGGGTTGCAGGAATTCTGGACTGAGACATCTGAGCTTGTTCGCGAGTCTCTTGGGAATGCCTCTCGTTCGACCTACTCGAGAAAGAAGAAGCGATCGGTTCGGTAAGCTTTTAATTCTAACATTAAAATGAAAGAGAAAAACCTTAATTATTTGTCGAAGAAAATTTTACCTTTTAAGAAATATTCAAAATATGAATTTTTTTTTTTTTTAAATCTCTCTTCCTCAATCGCTCAACAACTATTATACAATCATATTTTTTCCTTATAAATGGAAATCCTTAATATATATATATATATAATGTAAATTATAGTGAATATTTCGATAGTAATATTTTTTATTCTTAAATTCTTGATACGTAAGCATTGGAATTATGTATACGAAACAATTCTATACTACTTTAATCATTGTAAGATGTGATTCTCCGAGTTGCCAACTCATTTCAACAACTTCGTCGTAAACTAATTGATTCATCAATTTTGTTTGTCTTGAATCACTTATCAAAATATCAAAATTGAAATTGAAAATAATATATTTATCAAATCTTTATAAATTAATCTTAATAAAAAACAAAATTCATGACTAATCACATAAGTAAACTAAAACACGCACTATTGACAAGATAAAATCATGATAATTTTACATAATTTGAACATTCACACGACAAGATGTCTAGATTTGTTCCTCCCATGTTTCGTTGCCGCGTGTTGTATGGACCGCTGCGGCAAAAAAAATTTATGACAAAAATCGTGTGGGGTATTTCAAAATAAATATTCAAGAAATATTTTTTTTAGAAAAAAATGGATAGTGACATATGATGGCATAGCATATTTTGTTCGAAAAGAAAATATCTCACTTATCAGCAAAATATAAAACAATAAATAAAAACATTACCTATTATATATATATATATATATAATATGGTTAGAAATAAAATTTGATGTATCTATTATGATATGACACATTTTGATAGTTTGTCCTGCTACCATAGTTCACAGGCACATCAACATCAAGGTTAACATAACGAACCATGTCGACTGAGTATAGTGTCACCCCGTAAAGTTCGAGACGACACCAATGGAGTAGAACATCATCCCACAAAGGTCGAGATGGCACTGATCGAGTACAGCATCGCCTTGCAAAGGTCAGGACAGTGCCGACCGAGTACGACACCACTGTTTGGCGCCATGGCACTAAGGACGCTTGATATTTCGTCGAGGAGTAATTTCGTCACTTGATGGGTCGACAACCATAAATATGTCAAGTACGACTGGTCCCTAGGAGCAAGGATAAAAACCATCACTAGACCAATGATTGGGGAGGAGTCTCTTGGCCCATCTTTCACTCAATTCTAACAAAATCTTTGGATAGATCGAGTCAGGAAGCCCCCTTCTCAACCTCGACATGTGTGTAGGAACAGATGATAAAAAGGAAAGCGATTGGCTAAAGAGGACGCCCCACATCTCAGAACCAAAGTTCGAGCTTGCCCCCACCAAACGACGACTCCTGCTGCTTGAGTACTGACGTCAATGATCTTATGTATCTAGGACCGAACCGAGTCATGCTGTCCCCTCTACGATGTAAAGGATCACGATCATTAGTCAAAACAAAAGAAAACATGTAAGACAAGTTTGCTATGATTTAATCTACCGCGCAAGCATGAATTTTTGTGTATCAAAATTATTTGTTTCAAATAAAAAAAAGGAGCAAATAATTATTATTATTATTATTCAAGTTACCGTATTTTATGAAATAATTATTATTATTCAAGTTACCGTATTTTATGAAATAATCTAAATTTGTTTATAACTTCCTGTGATCATCTTCAATTTGAGTTGGAATTGCCCAAACCTTTACTGAAGTTTGATAACTTTTTCATCCTACATACAATATCTTATATATATAATTTTATTTTTTAAAAATAATTTTGTTAAGTTAATTTTTTATTGTTTGAGTCAGACAATTTAGAACCAACAAATATCTTTCTTCTACACCTATCCCGAGTTGATTTCAATCAACACCATTCTCGATAAACTTTAATTATGTAGAATCCAACAAAATTATGTTAAGATCCCTCCATAATTCCTTTCAAATGACTAAATCAATATGAATACGAAGGATTCAACATATATTTCCAAGAGAGACATTTTTGACTCAAAACATACCTAAAAATTCCTTTATAGTAGGCTCTAGATATCGTTGAAATAGTTGAAATAAATATAAATTTAATTTAATTTTTTTAAACTTTAATTTTTGTTTACATAGTTGAAATAAATATAAATATTAATTTTAATTTTAATATCAGTACAATAACGGCCAATGGATATTAATTATAATCATATATAAGTTTTTCAATTTTACAGGATATGTATAAATATTAAAATTAATTTGCAGGCAAAAATATAATAACTATTCAAGCGCTCGTTTCCGTTATTTTTGTTCCCTAACATCATAACAGCCATCCGACCCGGTCAATTCTGTTAGCCCCAAACGGCCACCTTCTTCTCCACCGCCCTCCTCCGCTCCTCGCCTGCCATGGCCGCGACCCTATAAGAAGCCCACCCCCCACTCCTTCCTTCCTCGCAGCCAAGCATCCACCCATCAGCAGTCCTCGCCTCCTCGTCCCTGCTCTTCGATCTCACCCGATCCAATCCCCACTTTTCCGCAGGGACCATGGCAGAGTCCAAGATGGTTGTGGTTGCCCTCCTCCTCGTCGCCCTTGTCATGGCCTCCTCGACGGTGCCGGCCGCAGACGCCCTGTGCTTCACCGACTGCTACGGCCGCTGCGCCAATGGCCAGGTCGGCAACGTGGCTTGCTCCAACATGTGCTCCCAGGCCTGCATCGTGCCCAAGACCCTCCCCGACGGCACCGACCTCGCCTCGCTGTATCCCGGCGGGAAGTGACGTGTCAGGCGACGAGGAGTCCTCCAATAAATCTGCCATTGTTGTTCCCTTAGCTTTGCCATTTTGTTAGCTTCATGTGATCATCTGTGTATGGAAGGTGGCATCGCTAATCGATCATTAGTATTAATGACTTCTCTGCGACTCTCCGTTCTTCTCTGTTGACTCAGTTTATGTTCCAATTATGTTTCATTAATTGCAACTCCAGCTTTAAAAAAATAGAATAATTCATTTAATGAACATAAAAAAAATAACTTGTTTAATAATATTATTAACCACTTTTAATTTTATTTTTATTAACAATAAATTTACTTAATCAATTGAATGAGTTCTTACTCTCCCCTAATCATTTGTTTGTTAACTTCTTCCTCTAAATCCAAGCAAAATATAATGAACAATGGTCTTTGACGAAGAAAAGAAAAGGTTGTTAAAGAAAATAATGTAAAATCGCATATAGTTATGAAATAAAAAAGGGACAATTTGGGTGTAGATGGAGAAAATGATGATATGGAAAATAAGACAGATTTTGTCATCTAATTTTTAGCTCAAATTAATAGCTTTTCTTCTTAAATACTAAACTCATATTGGGGACATATAAATTTTGACAATATCAGAAATAAAAAATAATTTATTTGATGTCACAAGTATACTATTTAATTTATTCTTATTAATGTTGTTAGAAAAATAAATAATATTAATATTATGATAGGATACCAAATGTCATGATTCATGGGCTAACTAGCTAATAACTCTGTTTAATCTAAATTATTAATTAAAATATTTAAGTTAGAATTATCATAATATAATCATGAGACCCTTATAAATCGTTTTACTCCAAATTATGTTGTCTAGAAAGATAAATATTATGTAATGTTATGATAGATGAATAATTTTCAAAGTGAAAGGGGATGACATTTCCCAAAAGAACATTCCAAATTCTAAGATTTTTTATATATATATTTTAATTTAAATTAATTTAATTATTTATTCAATAGATTTTAGAGAGGTAATTTTTTCTGGCATAAAATGGTCTATTAGGTCTTAGCTAAGACATATATTAGTTAGTGGTTGCACAAGTGAGATCTCATGCATGACATATGAATATGTGTCATTTGATGTAGTGATTTTTAAATTTTAAAAATAATTTATTGGTGTAATAGGGTGATTTTAATCCTTTCACAATTTAACAATATCATATTTATCCTCCATTTCTCTTATTAATCACTATTTCCCATGAATATTAGTGAATACTCTTTGTGTGTGTGTGTATATATATATATATATATATTATATTAATCACTATTTCCCATGAATATTAGTGAATACTCTTTGTGTGTGTGTGTATATATATATATATATTCCTAAACTAAATTTTAGAGGAGTAAATCTGGAAATGATTAATATAGAGAGGTATATATGTATTTTCTGTTGTTAATAGTGCTTCTTCGGACCGGGAGGTTCGAGAAACCAAAGGCTACCGTTCTCTGGCGAACCGACCGGGCCATAATTGACGAAGCCGGTTAGCTATACCGTCCGGGTTTCAAGCGCACGCCTCATGGTTCGTGCGCAGACCACGATCTCGCCGTCTCCAATTCCTGCCGCAGGCCGTGCTCTTTCCGTTCCCCTTCCTCCTCCAACCGCCATCTCCTCTTTGAGGTTGGGATTCCATCTCCGTCTTCAGAATGGGTTCTGGTTTATTACTGGAAACCATCTCCGTGTGGAGAGACCCGTCCAAGTGCAGGCCTCCCCACCTCCTCCGATGGAATCCTCTCCTCCAACCTCCTCGACCCCAATTCCTCGTCGTCGGATCTCGGAAGCCCATCGGGTTCCCCCTCAGATGCACTCCGAGGCCGCCGTCCGCCACTGCCGAGAAGGAGAAGGATAGCCCCCCGGGCGCGGCGCTGCGATTCGTCCTTGATACCTTGGACAGGCTCAAGAAACCGGCTGCCGCCATCGTCTTGCTCGGGTTCCTCCTCACCGTCGATCCCTGTGGCGCCCTCGCGGCGTCCGGGGGGCGGATGGGCGGGACGGCCTTCTCCTCCTCGTCCTCTCGGTCGCACTCATCCTCTTCCTGGTGTTACTCGGATCCTCCCGTCTCAAGCTTCTCTTACTCGGCGCCCTACTACACTCCCTCGCCGTTCGGAGGGGGGCTCTACGTGGGGCCTGCCGTCGGGGTGGGTTTCGGCGCGGGGTCGGGCTTCTTCCTCCTCATGATGGGGTTCGTGGCGGTTATTTTGCTCTCAGGGTTCCTCCCGGATCGGGCAGACGATGGGAGCGTCCTCACGGCCACGCAAAGGACCAGCGTCATCAAACTTCAGGTGCGGCCACTCCGTTCTTACTTGTTCCTTCTTTATGGTTGGCTCCTTTGTTCTTGATCTCTATGATCACTGTTGTTAGTGTAAACAACTTTATGCCGTGGCCTCGGGGCTGTCGCGGCTTGGCTGCGACTCCGAATGACGAGGGTCTGGTACGGCGTGCCCGACGAGGTTGCCCCTGGTGGTCTATTATGACGGCCCGATCGGGACACTTCGTCGGGCGGGAAGCTTGGTCGCGGCACCGGGAGAAGCGACCCCGTCCTCGTACCTGCACACAGATCGGGTCGGCGGCTCGGCCCGACCTCTCCGACGATCAAGTCAGTGGATGTGGAGAGGATTTCAGGTGGAGAAGGGTCGTTTCCTTTTTGTGTCTGTCTGTCCCTCTTTCTTTTCTCTTTTTTCCTCCCCTCCCCTCCCTTTCAGAGGATGGGGGTATTTATAGGTAAGTTTTGACGTTACCTGATGTGTCGGCCTGTCGGGACAGGACCGTACCTCTGATGGCGTCTGACATCGCCATTGGTGTTGTGTGGAGGACCGAACTGCCGCAGTGTATGGGCGAAGCTTCAGTTGACGTCTTCCTCCGCCTCGGCCGGTCGCGCGAGGTCAGGCGATGAGGTCATCTAGGAAACGGTTGACGTTGGCGCGCATCAAATCGGTGTTAATGCTCACTCCCTCGGGCAGTGTGCCGTGGCTGACGCCATGGCGCATCATGTCGCCATATTTGTCCCTATCAACTGTCTTCTGACATAAATCAGAAATACTCTATATTTTGGAGTAAGCACACTGATAGTACTTAATTATGGTAAGTTTAAAGCAAAGATGATTCACATTGCTTTAGTTTTGCTTGTGGCACTTTGAAGCAAGAACATATTAATAAAGATACAGTTTTCTTTCATGCCTCTTTCTAACTTGATTGAACTTTTATTGTTGGGATCCATCTTTGGTGATTTCATTGATCCATCAATTGGCGTATTCACAGACATTGTCAAGACTGTCGTAGGTAGCATCATAAATTATATGCTTAGGCTAAATGTACCCACGTTAGCACAAAGATGTAGTTTATCATCAAACTACCATGAATGTTTCCACGCTTAGATGTAGAGAAGTGCTTTTTGTATGCCTACTTCGCGCTAGATATGGGTATGGAATATCAGCCATACAGGTATCGATATCCTCCTTTTGTTTAATTAATTCTCAAACTTTGTGGGAAGGCTGAGTGTTGAGGTGTTTGGATATATGGGCCTTTTTTCTTCTAAATACGATCAATAGATACATTAAAGTGTAAGAACAATCTTTGGTTTAATGGTTAGTTGTTCCTTTGCGACCTGAACGATTAGGATTTGAATCATGAAAGCAACCTTTCTATTTGTAGGAATAAGGCTGCATACATTGATCCTCTCTAGACTATACATGTGGAAGAACCTTTGTGCATTAAATTTGGCCTTTTTAGATATACTGAAGTGTCAATCACATTGTAAGCATTGATGGTGATAAGTTGATAATGACTATAATGATGTAAGAAGTATGGAGAGCAGGGAAGTTGCAAGAGGCAATTGAGGATGTTCTGAGGGACTAATGGTCACACAACGACACTAGTGTGCATTGTTGATTCTTGATAGTGGTTTCTTTGTTTGTATTGTCCCAGTTGAGTATTTTCAGGTAGCTGATTGTCATTCGTATTGCAAGGTAAATCCTTGGTTGAATACATTGAATATCCACTCTAGTAGCTAGTGTCATTCTTATTGCAAGGTAGATCCTTGGTTGAATACATTGAATATCCACTCTATGTGAAATTTTAGGCACATGTGTCTTTTTTTTTTTGTTCTTAATTTGTATGTTCATAGACATAATCTTTTTTTATTTGATTTGATACTTTTTTGTCATTTAATGCTTTTTATTTTGTTTACCACAAGGGTAGAGTTATAAGGGCATTGGGAATACCTCAGCAAATCGGTTTGCATAATAAGTTTAGTTGCAAGTATGCAATAGAAGTGCTTCCATCTGGACGCTATGGCTTTTTTTTTTAATTATGAACTGTGAATTTGCAAATATTTTGTTGGAGCCAAGTGCTTTTTTTTTGGGTATTTACCATTGGAAAGAAAGTAAGTCTTATTTTCAGCTTTTGACATGACACATGAAAAGAACAACTTTTCAAGATGGTTTTTGTATCAGGAACGTGTCATTCTTTTCACAAACACTTAATTACACGTAGCATAATTAAAATATTTGTTAATTTTTTAGGTTGGCCTCTTGGACACTGCACGATCATTTCAAAAAGATCTTGATCAGATTGCTGAAGCTGCAGACACATCTACTGCAGAGGGGTTGAATTACATTTTAACAGGTAATGTGACTCAATTTTTTTATTGTCACCTAATCTCTATAATTCTATAATTTGACGAGACTTGTTACATCTGCATTCTTGAGTAGTTGCATCTTCTGTTGGTATTTTTCTGTTTAAGACTGTAACTTATGTTTCCCATTGAAAAAGTGTGTGCCTTTAGAAAATTTAGAAAACTCTAATTTAGAGAACTCAACTGTGTAACTTATGTTTCCCATTGAAAAAGTGTCTCTCGAAAATTTAGAAAACTCTAATTTAGAGAACTCAATAATCTGAGTTACTCTGACTTAATGTTGATTGATTTTGTATTAAATGCATGCCTTACAATGTTATGTCATTGATTAGGTTGCTATATATTCCATAAGTAATGCATTGAATAGTAATCATATTTTGGTCACGTTTTGCAAAATTATTTCATTTTTTCTTACCTTCAATGAGAAATTTGCACTTAATACAATTTGTTTAGAATTTTATAACTTACATACCGAGGTCATGCTACACAAACCAAGGTTTAAGCAAGGCTTAAAATATCACAATACAAACAGTATGCTGATCATAATCTCATGTTGGCTCTTGCCAAACTGAAATTTCTGGACTCAAGCTTAACATCACAATGTAAATGGTATAATGATCTTTAGTAGTTTGAGTTCTGTCAAGCTCACATTTCCAAAGGCAAGCTTGTGGATTTATTGTTTGATAGTGAATAAGAATCAGCAAAAACAAATTCTGCATGGTCTTAAGTAATATATCTTTCTTCAGAGAATGATCTCAACAGTTGTAACAAAGTTGAAGTTATTACGAACAACTTTATAGTTCATCTAGTGCCTGAATATAAGTTATTACAAACAACTTTATAGTTCATCTAGTGCCTGAATATTTTAGCTAACATGTCAATATATGTTATGTAAACATTCTTATTCAATAGATATTAGGAACCGACGGCTCCACATGTACTGTAGATCAACCTAGATCAGTTTTATTGCTTGTTATTGTAGAAATATTGCATGATGCTTCTCTTTTTACTTGGATTTCTCCTTTTTCCTTTTCTAATGATGTATTTGAACACTTCTTTGGCATCATTCTGTGTCCCAGAGACAACATTGGCTCTGCTTCGTCATCCAGATTGCTGCATCTCTGCTTACTATTCTGTAAGTGGTAGTTTAAATAGATCATTATTAAACAAGTCAATACTTGCTAAATACAATTTAAAAGATTATCTTCATGCTCTGCTCATCTGTCTTTAATTGACATCAGTATTGTATATCATGCCTTTGCATGTATGTTTTTGGGATTTTAGTTATTCTGATGTAATTTTTGATATAAAGATGCCTATTTCTGTTAACTAGATTACAAAAAAAGTGAATATTACTTTGAGATGGAGAATCCAATAAGTTTGAGATGGTATGATTTTACCAATACCACATGTGTTTCTATATTTCTTGTTCTCTCTCATAAAATAGGAACTCAGAAGTTTAGATTTACTATTTCATGCTCTTGAAGATAAAATTTGACTTCTACCACTGATTCTTGAAGATTGAGAATCTAGGTTACTGTTAAGATTCATAAATTTTCCCTTTAAACTTTCTTGTACTTCAAATGTGTTTTACAGTATTGCATAAATTTATTTGAAATGATCTTAAGCATATGTTTGCATTCGGAAGGTGGACATGAAACGTAGTATCAACGATGGGGAGAAATGTTTCAATCAACTTTCAATTGAAGAGCGAGGTAAATTTGATGAAGAGACACTTGTGAATGTGAACAACATTAGAAGACAAAAAACAAGCAAGAAAACATTCAAAAGTTTCAGCAATGAGTATATTGTGGTACGATACAGTTCCTTTATTTCTTGCTTTGAACTTTTTTGTTTTTGTTTTTGTTTATATATGTGCTTAGTTCCTTATTATATTCATGCTGTTAATTCATTGTCTACATATCTCCTTGCAAAAGATAGTCTATCACTAGAATAAACTGAACTTTGGAATGCTTGAGATTAGTTCTGCTTATTATAGTTCAAATATTTTGGTCATATATTTTATTCTCGTGACGGTTAATGTCACCCACTCCAGGCCACGATTCTGGTTGCTGCTGAGGGTCAGTTCAAATATTTTGTTACTCTTCCTATGATTGCATGGTCATATATTTTATTCTGTTAATGTCACCCATTCCAGGCCACGATTCTGGTTGCTGCTGAGGGTGTATACAGACTACCTGTCATAAATGGCAGCGGGGACTTGAAAGAGGCACTGCAGAAGCTCGGTTCTATACCTTCTAGCAAAACACTGGTATTGAGATCTTACATTCATGATATTTTCTCAAGTATAGTGATGAAAATGCCACTCATATCTCATGATTACCATATATAACTTTGATCGATGTCTTATGCAGGCTGTGGAGGTTTTATGGACACCACAAGATGAGAATGACACCCTTTCAGAAAGGGAGCTTCTCGAGGACTATCCACTTTTGAGACCCTTGTGAGAGAAACTATTTTGTTGTAATTTGCTTGGCTTGTGGATAAAATATGTGCATACTCTACTAATTGCTTGCTTGGGCTCAAAGAAGACATCAAAAATTCCACCAAAAAATAATTCTTTTGGCGTGAATTTTAATTAACCAAGTTGCAAGAGCAATTACAGTACGATTTGATCAAATTATTTGAGTGCTGAATTTTTCCTAGTATGATGATTAGATGAACTTTGAACCATTATTAGCAGTTATCTGAAGATTAGATGAATTAAAATTTTGACATCATCCCTTCTATAATTTTAATTCTATTGATGCTAATCAATAATGTTATAGACAAAATGATTTAAAAAGTCCAAGTGCACAATATAATACATGATTTTCCCGTTTATAAGAGGATATATTATACAGAAATTAAACAATAATTAATTAATCCTCATGAAATCTATCATATCTTGAATTATGAGAAGAGCACCAAATCGCTAATCCCTAAGTCAATTGTTGCCTATTGGATCTTTTATTCCACATCATTACTCGGGCCATCACGAAGTGCAGTAGCCATCCAACCATCTGGCACCACCGCGACGTTCCGGTCAACACCGCTGGGGCCCGCCCCATCAGCGGATCCCACAGGTTCTGCAGGCGGAAGGCTCCCTTTCTCCACCTACCTCGCGACGGGCGCGGCTTGGACGCGAGGAAGGTTAGGTCAGCGACGGCACGTGACGCGCGAGGTGGGGGGTGAGCTCTGAGAAGGATGGCCGGGGCCGGCCATGACTCGGGTGCAGTAGCCACAGTCTCGTCCATGGATCACGGGAATCCGGTCTCCCCTCCGCTCACGAGCTGCATGTCGCTGTCTCTCAGCCCTCCGTCCCCCGGCCCTCTTCAACTCCTCCACCGCATGCATCGTCCACGCCTCATATGTAGTCCATATATACGCCATCCCATCTGTTCTTAGCTGTACCATGTACGCTACATTAATTTTCCTGGGATCTCGGAAGTAGAACCAAGAGCACCAGTTCAGTACCGGGATGGAAGATGGATGACTCGAGGGGTTTGAACATGGGATGGAGGGAGGACAAAGTGCTCAAACACTCAAGAGGACAATTACAGCCTGCATTCAGCGTTGGCTGGCTGACCGGAGTACAGTCCAATCATCTTTTTCAGGTCGAATGACCACTTTATTCATCAGGTAGCAACTACCATAGTGCATGAGGTGGCTGTAGGTTAATTGCCCAGTTCCTATGTGCTCATGCTAAGTCCAGAGCAAAGTGATCTTTGTGATGTAATGACAGAAGCTGATACCAATTTTGTGAGCATCACAGGGAAGCAATGCACCGATACCACTGTTCTGCTCTGTGGAGTGTCAGGTGGATTCAGGAGGCGTCAGTTAATCTTGTCGCCAATCTTTCTCCGAATGGTCTCCTTCTCCTTTTGCTTCAATTATTCTGCCTCTCTCTCTCTCTCTCTCTCTCTCTCTCTCTCTCTTTGCACGACACAACAAACGCAAGCCGTATGTCCGTTTTCTCTCCTACAACTTGATGACAGTCACAAGCTTGGATCAGACGTCGCTTTTGCACTGTCAATCCCATGCATGAAACGTATGAATAGGGGCTCCCTCCTTTGCCTCCGCCGCAGGAAAGCTAACACAGCTAATCCAACACCTTCTTCCCATTTCCATTACCCCCACTATATTCAACGCTTCCCACCCGCTATTTAACACCGATCGCCTCCCCTTCTCACTGAGAAGAAAGAGGGAAGAAGATGATGGCCGACGATTCCCACGCGTCAGGAGGCAGCAAGAGCACCGCGAACGCCGCCGAGTTGCAGCAGCCGGAGCAAGGCCTCAAGTGCCCGCGATGTGACTCCTCCAACACCAAGTTCTGCTACTACAACAACTACAGCCTCGCACAACCCAGGCACTACTGCAAGGCCTGCAGGCGGTACTGGACCAAGGGCGGCGCCCTGCGCAACGTGCCCATCGGCGGCGGGTGCCGCAAGAACAAGCGGTCCAGATCGTCCACAACGTCGCGCCTGTCTCTCGAGTCGTTCGATCCCATGCCCGGAGTACCTGACTCCGGCGCTGGCCTAAAGTTCCTAAGCTCGGTGTCCTCCCTCGCCCCAGCCTTCCAGGTCGGTGTCCTCCCTTTCTCCAGTCTCCATTCTCTGGCTGCTTCAGACGTGTTCAACGGCAACCAGTGCATCTCCTTCGGAGACATGATCTCCTCGCCTGGTGCAACGATGTCTTCCTCATCCGGCATGGCTGCTACTCCTATGATGGAATATCGCCACCCGGCTTCTGCTGTAGGGGTTTATAGCGACATAGGCGGTTGCTCTTCGTCTGTGGGGAATATCCATGCGAACAATAGCATTGCCCCTTCCATCGAGTCCTTGAGCTCCATTAACCAAGACCTCCATTGGAAACTTCAGCAGCAGAGATTGGCTATCTTCTTCGGAGGGCAAACTCATACAGACAACAGCAGCAGCAGAAGCGGCATGCCTGCCTACCCAACTCCGAACTCCAAAGATGCCGGTTTGGAGGGCAACGAGTCCACAAAGGTTCGTGTCAGCAGTGAACACAATACTTCACCAGTATGGTTCATCGAGTCTTCTTCTTATACCATCCCCCTTACCACCACCACCCCCACCAATACGACTACGATCATGACCAACAACAACAACAACAGCAGCAACAACACAAGCACATGGAATGGAACTCCATGGCCAGCATGGAGTGACATGCCACAGTTCGGCACACTACCATGAGAAAGAAAAGGCCACCTGAGGTATCCCAACTCAGTCCTCATAATGGTCGACTGATCGTTGTTGCATGTCGTTTGATCGATAGCTTTCTTCTTCTTCCTCTCACCATCTCTTCTGTCTTCTGCATTTCTGTCTATGACTATTGATTCGGTGGAACGACAAGGAAGACGAAGATAGGAGAAGTAGATGTTACGTACTTTTCTAAGTTCTAACAACGCATATCCATTTGTTCATTCTTCATATTATTCTCTCCATAGATTTGAGTTCTCTTGTAATCACTAACGAGTCTAATGGAAGTGAACGAGAAACAGCAGGCTCTGTTCACGTACTTATTTTCTGTGTTGGTGCTTTTGTTACTATTGTTGCGTTGATATCGTTGAATGTGAAGTCGTCGTGGCCTGGTTCGGTCCCGAAGGCATAAGCTCGTTCGGGACTACCTATGAGCGAGGGGTCATAGGAGGATGCTAGAGCGGAGAGTGAATCCGGTTGATGCAATCCCGAGGCACTATCTATTCACCAGAGGCAAATTCAGTGTCATCCCAAGGTGCGCTTCAGTCTTGCCTTGCTGAGGTCCCTGTATAAGCGGTCAACGTCGAGGGATGTTCCCGACCTGGCTCCTCCAATAGTAAAATTAGTTGCGGGAGTGAAAGTAGTAAAGATGCTTGCCCCTTTAGGCTTTGGGACTGACTTTTATACCTAGGCGACCTATGGAGTACGATCGGTGGCTAGTCGAGACCCCTCACGTTATGTAGTGGCTCATTCATATCGATATCTAGCAAACATGCCTTTTTGAGAGTGGCGTCAGAGAAGGATGCCTGAGAGAGCGAGTATCGTTTGTCAGGACTGGAGCCTATCTGGGGTAAGTAAGGGATGGTCTCTCGTGCCAAGCATCCGAAGAGAGGGAAAAGGGGATTAATGTCCTTTGTAAGTGGACATATGTGCCTTCCTGAAATCATGATTGATGGTGGGAGATGAGTTGCTTGCGACACTACAAGATGAGCCTCGTTGTCATGGAATAATGTACCCTACAATTGGCTCGTGCAGTCCTTCTAGAGATCGAGGTAGGCAAGGGCCGAATGATCATGCTCTTGCCGATGATTGTAGGGGAGGGGCACGAGTTTTTCTACGCACGTCATTGCTGATGTGGTAGTCCATGACCGGGTGAGTCAACAGTGTAATGGTTACATCGTTATTTTTCCTATTAGTTACCCGATTCAAATATCATGTTAGTTTTCTATCTTAGCGATGGTAACACACGAACAAGATTATGCAGAAATCGATTATTACAAAGATAACTTATGAAGTTATTGTTCAATTGTATACGAAAATGACTATATTGATAAGCTCTTCACTTTGCTTACAATACCTTAATTATTATCATATCTTCATCATAAACGTTACAATTTAATCGATGTTATCGGATTTATATTGCTAGGGTGTTCCAACCAGCTCCCTTAAGGTTGAATCGAACCAGACTACTTTCAGTTTGGTTCGATTAAAGTAAGATAGTTCGAACCAAATCCGATTCAGATCTACTTAACCAAATCGATTCCAAATCGATTAATCTAGTTCAATTAAATAATGAATTAATTTATAATTTTTTAAGTAATTTAAATATATTTTTAAATGAGCTCACTTATTTATAACATTAAATATTTGGATTGGTTTGATTAATCAATTTGAATCGATTAGAGGCTTAAGACAATGAGGATTGATATCTCTTAAGTTAAAATAACTTTGATTTAGTTCGAATAGATTAACTACAACCATTTATATTATTCAAAATCGAAATATTAATGAACCAAACCAAACCAAATCAGTTTGAACCAATTCGGTTCAGGTTTGATTCCAATTCAATTTGAACACCTCTACCACTTGTAGACCCGACTATGGTTCAATTGAATCAAATCGATCAAGAACCGAAATTGAATCCTGTCAATCCGATATTCCTGTGATTTCAGCCCAGTGGGCCGAGTGTAAGCCCAAACTACTAAGCCCAAATCATTAGAGGGAAGCGATCTGTTCATGCGTGCAGGACTGGTCCACACGCTATGGGGCTATCGAGGCGTGACATGTCGCATCCATATGCAACCTTCGAATCCCATAGAGCAAAAGAGATCCAAAGCGTAGCTATCTTACTTGAGTTCATTAAATGTCTAAATTTATTGCCATTGGAAATGCATATTTTGGGAGATTTGGAACTAACCGAGCTCCACTTTTTAATCAAGTTGAGGTATCAAAGAGTTTAGATATTATAGATCGAGATTCTACAAAATTACACGAAGAACATATTCGACGTAAAGAATTAAAAGGATTCGATTAAGTGTATAGAGTAAGAGCATAAGTCTTTTTATAGTAATTATTAATATCGGGGAATGATTAGCATATTGTCCGACAAATATTATAGTCATATCTTAAGGGTAAATTTGTTGTCAATATCATAGTTAAGATGATAAGAACCGAGCTTAATCTAAGACACAGAATCAATAAATCTTCATATGATAGGAGAATTATTTTTATTCTACCACCAAATTCAAGAAACTATTCCTCTTCATCTTATCTTAGCTATGATTTTAGATCTCCTAGAGCTAGAAAAATAACACATGGCTAGGGTTTGAAGCTAATAATAGTATACTTATCATATTCTTATAAGTCAATCTTAATCTTGCCCACTTCCGATATGGGATTAATCAAGAGTATTACAATCTTCCCTACTCAAAGGTTTGACGTCATCGTCAAGATTCAACATAACTCAGATCAAACCCTAGCATAGTGCATATGAGGCATAGCCCAGTGGTGGCTCCACGTTGTGACGAGTCTACCGACTCCATCCACGGATAGTCCTTTCCTACTCGAGCCTCCTCACCATGGCTAAATACTAGGTCGTGACAATTTATATATTGTAGATTGAGATTCTACAAAAAGAACATACTCGACGTAAAAAATTGAAAGGATTCGATTAAACGTAACGAGTAAGATCACTTAAAAGCATACATGAAGTCTTTTTATAGTACGATATATGATTATTAATATCGGAGGAACGATTAGCATATTATCCGACAAACATTACAGTCATATCTTTAGGGTAAATTTATTGTCAATATCATGGTTAAGATGATAAGAACCAAGCTTAATCTAAGACACAAAATCAATAAATCTTCATATGATAGGAGAATTATTTTTATTCTACCACCAAATTCAAGAAACTATTCCTCTTCATCTTATCTTAGCTATGATTTTAGATCTCCTAGAGCTAGAAAAATAACACATGGCTAGGGTTTGAAGCTAATAATAGTATACTTAACATATTCTTATAAGTCAATCTTAATCTTGCCCACTTCCGATATGGGATTAATCAAGAGTATTACAATCTTCCCTACTCAAAGGTTTGACGTCATCGTCAAGATTCAACATAACTCAGATCAAACCCTAGCATAGTGCATATGAGGCATAGCCCAGTGGTGGCTCCACGTTGTGACGAGTCTACCGACTCCATCCACGGATAGTCCTTTCCTACTCGAGCCTCCTCACCATGGCTAAATACTAGGTCGTGACAGTTTAGATATTGTAGATTGAGATTTTACAAAAAGAACATACTCGACGTAAAAAATTGAAAGGATTCGATTAAACGTAACGAGTAAGATCACTTAAAAGCATACATGAAGTCTTTTTATAGTACGATATATGATTATTAATATCGGAGGAACGATTAGCATATTATCCGACAAACATTACAGTCATATCTTTAGGGTAAATTTATTGTCAATATCATGGTTAAGATGATAAGAACGAAGCTTAATCTAAGACACAGAATCAATAAATCAGGAGAATTATTTTCATTCTACCACCAAATTCAAGAAACTGTTCCTCTTCCATCTTATCTTAGCTATGATTTTAGATCCCCCAGAGGTGGAAAGATAACACATGGCTTGGGATGCTCCCATCCACATCAGAAGTGGGCTCACTGCTATGAAACAGGACAAACCAGTCAAGAACAATAATTCCCATTGGTGCCAAGTTGTGGCAGAGGCAATCATAGACAAAACTAGTGCCACCTTGCTAGATTTGACGACACTACAAAATGCTTTATTGTCCTGTTCATCTGTCCTCTTCTCTGCAATGTAGCTGTCGTTCTTTTAATTGCTACTGATCGCACTCATTTGGCTTCTTCTTATGCACCCACTTTCCATAATCTCCGAGCTGAGCTGTGATGGATGCCCTGCTGCCTAAACATATCCTCTTCTCCTACTACTGCTGCATGAATCCATTTGCTTGCATACCAGACGATAGAAAACTTCTCTGACATTTCCCACTGCAGCTTGCCAACGTACGTCTGCTGCAGGCGGGCGGTGATCACTTGTAGCAGTTTTCATCAATGATTGCATGTTTAAGGCTGCAGCAAACAGGCTGCAAATGAGCATGGTGTTCCTGTTTTTCCAAGGTTCATCTTGTCACCCCTCTTCCTCCTTCCCTTCTAGCTGTGTTGTTTAGGTAACAGGTCAATGTCGATGCCAAATGTATCCTTCTAATCATCCAATTACGTGGTGAGGATGGTTCTGAAAGAAAACCATGGATTCCGCAGTAGAGGACAACACAGACTGACCCACCATGTACTGAACCTTAGTACCTAATAATGGCAGATGAATAAGTTCAACATTTGCCGTGCAGACAAAGGACGAGAAGATGAGTCCTCTCGCTTTTCGTATGCGTATGCAAAGTGGCGAAGACGAGATCAGCGATGAGGGATGATAAGATGCAGCAGAGAGGCCGAGTGAGTGCCGCTGAGCCACCCAAATGAGGTGACTCGTGTTGGAATATAAGCCCCACGGCCTGCGAACTCGTCTTTGCGTGATGCGCCGTACTCGTGTGGCAGCTGTCGCGTGGGTGTAGAGTACTCTGCTGTGGCCATTTTTCTCAGCTGGGTTATCATATGCTGTGAACTTGCTGCAGTCTTTTTCATGGCGAGGACCGCATGCAGCTGTCTCTTCTCCTCCAGGAGCAGATTTTGCTGCTTGGCTTAACCCTTCGATTACTGCAGCTCACATAAATCATCGGCACCTCAATTCGCTCGAAGTTTCTTATGGGTGTTTTCTACTGACAACGACCGTTTCCATTATCCAAGATTATTAATCTGCACTTAAGATCTCAATTTGCAGTTTGTTTGAGTAATCAAATACATATGCTTACGATTCGCATGTTTGAAGTCTTCCTCGGAAGATGCAAAATTTAAGATCAAGCAAGTGTTTGTCTGAATGCTTCTTCCTCGGTGGCCAAAGCTTCGAACGTCAACGACAGCGGATGAGACAAACTGCCATCGATGCTAACTATTATTGTGTCTGAAGTCTTACGTCCGTTCAAAGAAATCTACGTCAACAACGCAGTCAGCTCGAATGTGAGAGAACGTACAGTTCATCGTCGTCGACAAGGTCATGAGACTCCGGTGAGCTGCTCCACCTCACATGGTAAAGGCCGGTGGAATGATGGAGGCAATCGCGCGGCCCCGTGGTAATGGTGATGATGATGCCGGGTTTACTCCTAACCATTATTTTCCCCCCTCGTCTTGTCATCCACCACAGCCCGAGAAAGGAAGAAGCACCATGGAATGTAATGATTCCCCTAATAACGTGGCCCGTGCGACCCTGTCTCTCGTCCCGTATCAGCTGCTGTGCTGTTCGTCTTCCCCACTAAGACATTTCAAAATTTGAACACCATGGATATAGGTGGTCGCGTCGGGATAGAAAAAGGAAGGAAAAGGTCACACCAACGCTTTTGACACAGTGGACGGAATCCACCAGCCGTCTCTTCCGTTCAAAAGGGCGATCACACCTCACACCCTGTATGCATATATCCGTATCATATACTCTCTTGTTCGGTACACCGCTCCCCTCCAAACGGACACAGAGGCAAGAATCTCTCGCCCCTCCGATCCCTACAAGAGAAACAAACAAACGCCCGCTACGATCCAACTGACAGCGTCTTCTTCTCTTCCGTGTGAGATCCGGCACACAGGAGCTCAATCCCGATCCTCGGGAATGTGGACGAAGTGTGTATATACTCCGTCCTCCCTTTCGCCTCCGGTAGAACCGCACAAGATTCTCCATGGGTTCGGCCTGGAGTTTTGACTTTGGCCTTTCGGAAGCTGGTAAGATGTGAATGGAAACTGGCGTTTGGATGTCACCGTCGTCCTCTACGGTAGCCCACCTCGTCTGTCGGTGTGCAGGAGAAGGATTCCCACGTGCCCATCACATCCGTCCAATCAAGATCGTAAGGTCGCCCTGTAACTATATATATATATGTCATATCCATGATCTGGCACGTCAGGTTATCGGATCGATTCTGTCGGACCCGGTGGGGTTTAGATCCGAAAAGTTAAATGAAGCGGCTTAAAAGGCTAAAGAAGATTAGATTATTCTAGGGATCAGATCACCGCCGTTGGACCCACTAATTCCCGCAATAAATGTGCGTCGGCGTCCGCGGAACCCTCTCAGCCGTCCGAAGTCGACACGTGGACGAATCGAACAGAAAAGGGCATCGGTGAATAAAGAGGGCTAACCTATAGCGGGTAAATGTAACAGTTCGCCGTAACGTGTCTCCTGGCGCCGTCAGCGAGCTGCTGCGGTTCGGGTCGGGCCGAACCGCCTGTCACATAACGGCTGCCGTCAGTTGCTCGTCTTCCATATATACGCTCAACCTCTCGTCCCACGCTCGCTCTCACAGACGCTTCACTGCAGCTCGAGGAGTAGGTTTTCTCGGCTGGTCTCTCGTTCCTTCACTGATGAAAGGGTAGGTGAACGGTGTCGGCTTGTCGTTGTTTAGTTGGCCTTCCGAGTCGAGATGGGGATGGAGAGGAAACAGCCCAATGACAGAGAACGGATCGAGGCAGTCCTCGAGATCTTGAAGAAGCAAGCGCCCCTGACGGTGAAGCAGGTTTTGAGATGATGGAGTTGCATGGCCTTCTTGCTTTGGTTCTTCTCACTGTTCTCATCGTGTTCTGGGTCTGTCGCAGGAGAAGTTCTGCAACGACGCCTGCGTGGAACAGTTTCTGAGAGCCAGAGGCGACAGCCTGAAGAAGGCGGCCAAGCAGCTCAGAGCCGCCCTTTCTTGGAGAGAAAGCATAGGAATTGGTACCTTCTTTCTCTCTTTCTCTATGTCCCTCTCTTCTTTGCAGCCTTTGGGTTCATCTTGAGATCTCTTTTCTGGTGTATCGGCTTCTCTGGCTCTCCTCCGAGAAACATTCGAAGCAACACAACTTTCCATGCTTCGGTGGCTCCTTTATCCTTTTGGACTAACCGATGTTTTGTTTCCTGTGGACCGAAATAAGCAGATCACCTAATAGCCGATGAGTTCGCTGCGGAGCTTGCCGGTGGCTTGGCGTATGTGGCTGGTCACGACGACGAAGCCAGGCCGGTCATGGTACTGCCACCTCCCTTTCCTTCCTTCCTTTATCGGCATGAACTTTAAGTGTCCTGCCTGCTTTCGATAGATGATCAGTGAATCCCTTGTCACAGGTCTTCCGCATCAAACAAGATTACGCCAAAACTCATTCACAGAAATCGTGAGTTCCCATCGCTGCTTTCCTTCTTCTTTTGGATCAATTCGTCAACCCGTTTCTTCCATTCGTGCAGGTTCGTGCGCTTCCTGGTCTTCACGCTGGAAGTGGCCATCTCGTCCATGTCCAGATTCGTTGACCAGTTCGTCATCCTCTTTGATGCCAGTATGTTCGACGTCTACGCAAGTATACACCACTCATACTCTCATTTGTAACAATGGACATTGCACTGTACTTACGGAGCTAAGAATAGGATCCAGTGGGGGATTGAGGCTTTGAGCTCTCACCGGAAAAAGTAAAAGGTAGCAGAGAGAAGTTCTGTGGTGAGTTTGGTTTCTGTCTGCCTGCAGTGGCTCTGTCAGTGGCCTCGCGGGTCAAAAAGAGCCCACTTCTTGAGACTGCTGCTGCGGCAGAAGCAGAGAACTCTGTCTCCGGCCAATATCTGGACCATTGAATCCGCATACTTCCACCGTTTCTCACCTATTCATTGCACGATTTAGCTGCTGCATAATTAGAAGATGCATTCTGAGGTTTCTTAAGCTAAGCGATGCTCGTACTTGCACGAAAAATGCAGGCTTGTTCAGATCGGCGCCGGCTTTCCTCAACCTTTTCATGGGCACTCTCAAGATCATCTCCGACTACTACCCCGGTCGACTCCACAAGGCGTTCGTCGTCGATCCACCCTCCTTGTTCTCCTACCTTTGGAAGGTGTGGTGTCAAGTCTTTGGTGCTGTTCTCTTCTACTGTTGTCTAAGTGCTCGCTGTTCGGGTGGTGGGTGTGTGCAGGGCGTTCGTCCCTTCGTGGAACTGTCTGTGGTCACCGCGGTGGTGTCGTCGCTGGACTTCGACGACTCTATCGAGGATGCCGCCTTCGCGTCGTGCCGAACGAGAGCGGCGTCGCTCCGGTTCGACCCGGTGGTCGCTACCACCGCCAGACTCGGCGGCTCCACGTCTTCCCGCTTCTCCTTCACCGTCTCCCACCTCGACTCCCTCAAACCGTGGTACCTGTCCACCACCACCCGGGCCACCCCACGCGCGGTGATGCCCACCGCGAGCCCCTCCCTCGTCGGCGCCTCCCCGCTCAACGCCCGGTCCTTCTCCTTCGCCTCCCCGGCTGCCCGGTCGACGCCACGCGCCAGCCGGAGCATACCGTCCACTCCTTGCTCATTCCCGCCGCCGACGCACCCTCACCAGCAGCAACACCCACCGAGGACCCCGCGGCCGTCGTTCTTGCAGTCGCCGGCGACGCTGTTTACGTTCTGGAAGGAGGGGCAGACGGTGGTGAGCCGAGGGGAGCGAGAGCGGGAGTCCTTCCTGCCGTTCCTGAGGTTCTACCGGCGGCCTTACGACGAGCTGACGTACCGCGCCAAGATGCGGCCCCCCTTCGGCGGCATCATCTCCATCATCTCCCCTCACCTCGAGCAGCAACAACTGCAGCAGCAGCAGCAGCGGCGCGATGCCCTTAACATTCATCATCAGAGGACGCAAACCCTCACCTACTGAACTACTTCTCCTTTGCCAAAGCCATTATCCGCTGCAACTACTGTCGATGTCACTCACAATGTCCAGATTTCATGTACAAATAATGTTGCTATCATGTGGTTAATAATTGTTATTAATGAAACAAAATTCTAAAAGAGAACAAAAATTGTTAATAATTGGAATCGATTCGAGTCTACTAACCGGAATCAAATTCATATTCTATCATACATTTTGCTGGTTTATTAAAACACATCACGAAATATAGGCAAAAAAAAAAAAAAAGTCTAATTGACCTCACACTAATCGAACCAAAAGGACATCTAACTGTACAGATTAGTACGGTATGAATCGATCGAGAAATATGGTAAGCAGTAAAAGAAGAGGGTTTCAGGATAATCCACACAAGTGGAGCAAAACAATGCACGGCTTAAAGGAGGAGTAGGAGGATATGAAAAGCTTGGCGTTGTTTTAGATCGGATAATTAGGACGCTTCATTTGGCGTGAAAGCTCCTCGAAGCAGCTGCCACTTCAAATCCTCGAATGGGGGGCAAAGGAGGAGGGAGTAGGAATGCGTGTGTGTGTGTCCTCCGTCGGGTCTCCGTGTTTGGAGCGCTTTGGTTTGTCTGCTAGTTTCTGATGTTTAGAAGATGAAAGAACGCTGGGAAGTCGGGAGGTGTGTTGTTATGTGATTACGAAGGCGGTCGTCTTCGAAATGAATGCAGACGTCGTCTCGGTAGTATTATGCTTAGCAGGTAGCAAAGGGCTGCAATTATACTGCACACGAATCTTGATCCCTGGCTTTCTCTTAGGGTTTATTCGTCTTGTAGTGCAGCGCTCGGAGATGCGGTGACAGTGATGGCAAGCACTGATACCCCCCGTTACTGTGCATGGGAACCACGTATGGTTTAATCAAACTGAGATTAAGTCGATCGAGAACCGGAATCGAATCGACTAATAAATCGAGTTCGAATCTTGATGAAACTTCTTGAACTTGTTCGTCTTTATGGATCGAAACTAAAGGTTTGAACTGGAATCAAAATTGATAGGTGCAAAGTTGAAACTACGTGAAGTCAATTTGGTTCTGATTTTATTTTTTATGGAATCGAAAATGATAAGGGATTATTTGGTCGGCTCGACCTGTAGGCTCATGAGAAATTATCCGTTTTGGATGATGAACGTAGTTTTACCCTTTCAGATCTCATGAGCTCCAAAACAAGCATATAAGGGTAAGAGAAATATAAATGATTTTATCAGTACTCTTTCCTCGTAAGAGAGTCGAGGACTGAGGTGCATGGCCACCTCAATCTCTAGTGCCATATGATAAGGGTGATAGAAGATAAGATTTCCCCAACTATACGAGGAAATCTCTCTACTCTATTGAGGGAAATCCTCTATTTTGTTGAGGAAAATCTTCTCTCATAATCAGTATAAATAGGAGAGCGACATGTTAATGCATTTAAGCTTCTTCACTTTTTTAATAAAGTTTCTTTAATAATTATTTTTATCTTCTATTCTTTTCATCATGGTATTAGAGCAGTGAGAAAAGTGAAGCTTCGCCCCTATAGCCACATTCCTAAGAGGCTCCGCGACTAATCCCGATCTTTATCATCGCGGTAGTCTTCGCTGATCTGCTAATAGTCGGCGGACTTAAGGAGAACGAAGGGAACGCCTGTAACCTCTGCACGTTGGGACTCAGCGGTCTGGTGCGCTCTCCTTCGCGTATACGTATAGCCGCGCCACGCATAGCACTGCGTGGATCGCCACTGCGTGGATCATCGCTGCGTGCACGAACTCAAGCCACCGCAGTCACCCACCTCTCACCTCATTGATATTGCTATAGTATCACTGCATCACTGTAGCTTCCTTCTCTATTGTAGCTTCCTCCTCTGCTGCGGCTTCTTCCTCTACTGCAGCATTGCTATAGCTTTCTCCTCTGCTGCAATAACCGTCGTCGTCGCAGCCATAGCAACAACAACAGCAACCGCAGCAGCAGCGATATGCTCTTACTCTACTCACGAAGCCTCTCGCTCGTAAACTGTTTGCTTTGCATCGATCCAAAATTAGTATCTTTGACAGAAGCACCATCTTACGGGAGTATGATAGAAGATAAGATTTTCCGAACTATATGAGGAAATCTCTCTACTATGTTAGAGAAATCCTCTATTCTGTTGAGGAAAATCTTCTCTCATAATCTGTATAAATAGGAGAGGGACATATAATGCATTTAAGCTTCTTCACTTATTTAATAAAGCTTTTTCAATAATTATTCTTATCTTTTATTCTTTTCATCAAAGGGAATATTTGATCGGTCTATCATTAGTGCGACCCGTAAGCTCACAAGGAATTATCCTTTTTGAATGATAGACATACATATTATGATTTTTTTCTTTCAAAATTGGTGAGTTCTGAAAGGCATCTCTAGGGATAAAAGAGATCCGACGAACTTATAAACCTTTAGTTCCATACTTCTCAACCAGAAAATATAATCTATTTGATTATGGTTTCATTTTTCATAAAATTATGATCATGATCAGATCTAATATTTTATGCATTGTAAATGTCTTACGATGACACAGATAATGTCTTTAGTTACGAGACGCTCTTAGCGACACTATTTTACAGTACGACCTGTAATATTCAAACATAACTCGATCTTTAGTTATATGTGTCGAGGGATTCACATACCATAATTATTCGATCGAGTTATTAGTATATTGTTAAACACCGAGACCTAGAAAACCATAAGTTGTTTCCAAGCACTCCAAAAGTTGCCATATCTCATCCCCTACGAGAACTTCAATGAAGCTTGTATCACGTTGTCTACCTTCCCTCACTCGAGCATGTGATGTTCTATGTTTTGGAGCTATTAGACTAAACATATTATCCTATATAATTAGTTATATTTTAATATCGTGATTCTTATACTTTAAAAAAATTATATTATAAAACATCTAGGTTCATTTAATTTAACATCATTGGTTTCACTAATAAAAATATGAAAATAAAGGTTACAAATATAATTTTAATATTCTAATTAGTGGTGGTGGATGACATCGACGTTGGAGGTCGTTAGTGACTATTGTGAATGAGGAGAGTGACGAAGAGATATGAGGATCGTTTTGCATCTGTGTCGATGTCGACGCAATTGTTAAGCGACGAAATGATTATCGATGCAAATGCTGAGCGGTGCTGCTCGGCAACTGCGTTGATGCCTGATATAGATGTTGAGTGACTCTTTTATTGCTCGACAACTGCATCGATGCTGATACAGATACAAAGCGATCCTCACCTCTTACCATCACTCTCCTCGTTCATAACAACCACCTGTGACCCCTAGTGGCATTATTGTTCGTCACCATCGACACCGTCCTTCACCATCAATTGAAACTTTTAAATTAATTTTTTTATCTTTTATTTTCGTATTTATATTGATAAGGCTGACGACACTATGGTAAATGAACCTAGATACTTCACATTCGTAATTATAGGGATGCCAATATAATTTTTTAAAGTATTATGACCGAAATCCTAAAGGTCGCTAACTATATAGGCTAATCTAGAATTAGCAAATTTGACAAATTAAAGGGTGCGATGAGTTTTGGCAATTCAAACCAAGCATGTAACTATTTGAAGCATACCTTACGAGCTTTTGACCGTAGAACACTTTTGAAGATCCAATGAACTACCATTCATTTATTGGGATGTGTTTGGTAACATATTTAAAATGTACATTGAGAGCACATTTAAAGGGTGCGTTTGATGATACATTAGAAATGTCCAATGCATATTTGAGATGTGATTTAATGTTTGATAAATTTTTTAAAGTTACATATGGCTTAGATACTACAATACAAAATGTTCATATTTGATAGTACCTCAAGATGACCATTTCAATATCAATTCTTAAAATATCCTATAACATTATCTCAAATTATAAAATTATCAACATAATATAGTAAGAAACTAACATGATCTATATCTTCTATAATGTAAAAAAATATTTATTTTATTTTAAAATTATTTATATAA
>LVTN01000803.1:15636-45783 GCA_001649415.1 Musa itinerans
ATTTCCATCATAACTGCAAACTGCCTTCTGTGCATTTACAAACATGTTTCAAAGTTCAGTATTTTCAGAATCGACATTTACACGTAAATCAGTTTTATCATATGAACATCATATTTCAGTTTGCGCTTACGTTCTGATTTCCATCACAATTGCAAACTGTCTCTATATCTTTACTTTAACTGCATCTCGCTTAATCACAAGTGATTTACGAATCGGCTTTCTTATCGAGATCGCGTTTATCGTACGAACGCAATTTTAATCGTCGAAAGTTTTTCGCTACACTAATTCACCCCCCCCTCTTAGTGCTCTTGATCCTAACATCGAGATGGTGTGAAAAAAATGATCCAACCACAACCTTGCCCAAAATTTATGACTATCATGTTTTTTTGTGAAACCAAGCTACAACAACTTCCATTGGGCTAATATATTGGGAATGGTCAATATTTTGAATTTTTGAGACGATGCACAAAAAACCAATCGAAGCTCGACTTTGTGCAAACTTTATGTTAGTCACGTTTTTTTGGGAAATGTGGATTATTCAACTGCCTAGGGCTAATATATTGGGAATGGTTAATATTTTGAATTTTCAAGATGGTGTGCAAAAAACTGATCGAACCTTGACTTTGCGCAAACTTTATAATCGTCACGTTTTTTTGTGAAACCTATCTTATAGAACTTTCATAGGTCTAATATGTTGGGCATGATCAATATTTTGAATTTTTGAGATGGTGCTCAGAAAACCGATCGAACCTCGACTTTGCGTAAACTTTGTGACCATCATGTTTTTTTTGTGAAACCAGGCTTATAAAACTTCCCGAATGCAAATATGTTGACAATGGTTAATATGTTAAATTTTTGAGATGGTACATAGAGAACCGATTGAACCTTGACTTTGTGCAAACTTTATGACTGACATGTTTTTTTGTGAAACCATGCACATACGACTTCCCTGGAGTAAAAAAGTGGGGAATGATCAATTTTTTTAAATTTTTGAGATGGTGCGTAAAAAATCGATCAAACCTCAACTTTGTGCAAACTTTATGACTACCATGTTGTTTTGGGAAACCAAGGTTATACAACTTCCCGAAGGCCAATATATTGGGAATGGTCATTATTTTAAATTTTCAATAGAGTCCGCAAGACACCGGTCGAATCTCGACTATTTGCAAACTTCATAACCGTCATGTTTTTTTGCGAAAATAAGCTTCTACAACTTCCCATGGGCTAATGTGTTGGGAATGGTCAATATTTTATATTTTTGAGATAGTGCGCAAAAAACTAATCGAATCTCGATTTTGTAAAAACTTTATGACCGTCAAGTTTTTTTCATGATTCCAGGCTTATACAACTTCCCTAAGGCAAATATCTTAATAATCGAAGGTTTCCTACTAGAGAAGATGCGGGGAAGCAACCCTTGCGATCGATGTCAAGAAGAGACTTAGGGCAAAGGCACTACGCAAGTTGAGCGCACTGTCGTGCCCACAATGGCAAGGGTGAGTCAAGCGACGAAGACTTGGGGCAAGGGCGATAGATGCTTCTCCATAGGGCTACTTGGCTTGTACAACTTTCACTAGGCTATTGTCTTGGGAATTGCCAATATTTTGAACTTTTAATATGCCTCGCAAAAAACTGATCAAACCTTGACTTTGTAAAAACTTCCGAAAGTCTAATATGTTGGGAATGGTCAATATTTCAAATTTTTGAGACGATGCACAAAAAACCGAACGTACCTCAACTATGCACAAAATTTATGACCGTCATGTTTTTTTTGTGAAACCATTCTCATATGACATTCCTAGGGCGAATATGTTGGGAATGATCAATTATTTGAATTTTTGAGATGGTGCACAAAAAACTATCAAACCTCAACTTTGTGCAAACTTTATGACTGCCATGTTTTTTTACGACACCTAGCTTATACAACATCCCGAAGGCAATTATATTGGGAATTGTTAATATTTTAAATTTTTGAGAGGGCAAGAAAAATATTGATCGAACCTCGACTTCACAAAAACATTATGACCATCACATCTTTCTATAAAACCAAACTTAAACAAATTCCCTATAGCTAATATATTGGGAATGGTCAATATTTTAAATATTCGAGACAGTGCACAAAAAACCGATCGAATATCGACTTTTTGTAAACTTTATCGCTGTCATATTTTTTTGTAAAACCAAGCTTAAATAACTTCCCAAGAGCTAATATGTTAGGAATGATCAATATTTTAAATTTTCGAGATGGTGGACAAAAGACCAATCGAACCTCAACATTCCGTAAAGTTTATGACTGTCATGTTTTTCTTTCCAATACAATGCTTGTTTGAGTACCCTAGGGCAAATACGTTGGGAATGATATATTTTTTGAATTTTTGAGATGGTGCGCAAAAAACCAATAACATTGCACAAACTTTATGGAATTACACATTTTCTTCTAAGACTATGCTCATACGACTTTCCGTGGACAAATATATTTGGAAAGATCATTTTTTTGAATTTTCGAGATGGGGCATAAAAAATGATCCAACCACGACCTTGCCCAAAATTTATGATTGTCACATTTTTTGTGAAACCAAGTTACCACGACTTCCAAAGGGCTAATAAATTAGGAATGGTGAATATTTTGAATTTTTGAGACATGCACAAAAAACCAATCGAAGCTCAACTTGGTGCAAACTTTATGGTCGTCGCATTTTTTTGGGAAATGCGGATTATACAACTGCCCTAGGAATTTTCAAGATGGTGTGCAAAAAACTGATCGAATCTTGACTTTACGCAAACTTCCATAGGTCTAATATATTGGGCATAATTGTAACATCCCTCATTTTTAAAAATTTATAAGGACTTATTTGTAAATATGAGGATTTTTTTTAATAATTCTTTAGCACCAAATATTTTTTTATATATATATTGAAAGTATTATAAGAGACCAAAAGGTGAATCTCATTAATTGGAGGTGATTTGTGAATGATTCACATTAAGAAAAAATAAAATAAAATAAAATGGAGGACATGTGGCATTAGTAAGGATGAGCCACTTCATTTATTCTAAAGATGACGCCTAAACCTCCATGCATGCTTTCCACCTCACTATTTTAGCATGAGCCAAACCTAAGTAATTTAAGGCATAATTAAGGGAAACTTTGCAGCCAACGTAACTTGAGAAGAGGAGAAGGAATTCAAGGAGAAGAAAAAGAGAAAGAATTGAAAAAGAAGAATTTTTATCTTGGCTTAAGGCTTTGCATCAATTCCCCCACATTTGGAAATCAAAACTTTTGAAGGCAAGTGTTCTAACCCATCCTAGAGATAAATTTTGATCCTTGTTTTCACCTTGATTCTGAGAAAATTAGAAGATTGTGGCTTCATGGAAGATTCTAGGTCGTTTATACATCAAATGTGAATTTGGAATTTTTCAGATTTTGACCTTTTAGTACTCATGTGGCCATAACTTTTTGCACCAAATTCGGATTAGGAAAACCTCTTTCATACGAAAGGAGACTTATAGAGCTTTCATTTGATATAAAATTGAAAGATTTGGAGTAAATTTACCTATCCAAACATATGAATGAAAAGATCTTATGTATTCGGTAAAACAGATACTACAGCTTCTGACCTTCTACTACTAAATTGCTCATAACTCTCTAGTGAAAATTCTGAATTTTGCAAAATTTGTTCTTTGGAAACTAGATTCGTATATCTTTCTTTTGACACATAATTTCGAAATTTTAAAATATGTTTACCTTTTGAAACATCTGTTTAAATTGATTCTATCAATTCTGCAAAACAGAGATGATCAATTCTAACCTTCTGTTACTAAATTGCTCATAACTCTCTAGTGAAAATTATGAATTATTGAAAACTTAGTTCTTTGGGAAATTAGATTCGTATATCTTTCTTTTGACACCTAATTTGGAAATTTTGAAGTATTTTAATATTCTGAAACATCTATTTAAATTGATTCTATCAATTCTGCAAAACAGAGATGATCAATTCTAACCTTTCTTTACTATATTTGTTGTAACTTCCTTTTAGGAACTCAAAAAAAATATAGATATATTTACAACTCCGAGTTCCTCTGAAAATAGATTGATACAAATTTCCAATGACACTTATTTTTAGTGAATTAGATCATGCTTGGTCACTCAAACAATTCAGGAAATGTACCATTCAAATTCTGTCAGAATTGAAAAACTTTATTGAGTTTTGCCTATTCAAGTTTCATCCTATAAAAAATTTGATTTCTGCTAAATTCTTCTTCAATTGAGCTTTATATTAGTCCTTTGAAATTCTTGTATTGTTCATCCTAAAATTGTTGTATGTCTGAAATTTATTATGTAATATTTTGTTTGCATTTCCTTGTTTGATAATGGCACATACATATTTCTATTGTTCCGCATGTGCTTCCGATATGTGCCAATGTTATTGTTCATACTACCCTTTTGTACTCTGGTTTCTTATGGGATAATGTGAACCTTTGCCAGAAATGGTAAAGGGAGTTATGCTTAGAGCCCGCGATTGCTCTGCCGACCCCATTGACTTCACTCAAACGTGGGTGGATGGAGCTCCCAGACATGGGAGACTTATGCTTGGTGGTCATCCAGAAATAGATGAATCACTTTGTGTGTGGTCCCACAGCGTCCTCTATGTTTTTGATATGATATCCGAAGCTTTGCTTATGAGTTTATATTTATGCTTTAGATAAAAATGTAATGTATGCTATATAAAAAATGACATACAAGCTTGTGTTTATTATTCGGTTCACTTGTTATACTTTAAAGTATTTCGTATGTCATTGTTATGCTCCCAAATACTCTTACACCTTTGATATGCACCTAATGCTTCATGTGCCATTTGATACATGCCCAAATGCTTCTTTTGCCAATGAAGTGCTACAATTTCCTTTCTCCTATTGTTATGTCTAACGCCTATTTTCGAATGAGGTAACCCTTTGTGATTTTATATCAAACATGATTATTTCAAATGAACACTTGTATTTCTGCTATTGTATCTTGATACTAAGCCTGCTTGAACTTCTCCTATTGCCATGGATATGTTAGTCGCTTGCTAAGCTCTTTATGCTCACCCCGTTGCTATATAAATTTTTCAAGGTAGCTTGTCACGCATTGAAAAGCTAGAATTGGGTTGAAGCAATGAAAGGCTAGAAGATTTTTGGGCTAATCTTTGTTGGTTGATAGGTTTTTTTTGTATAGTATACTTTACTTCTGATTGAAATGTTAAGGATATGTTGATACTTATATGTTGTAAAAGTTTAAAGGACCGCTCATATTTATGGAATGATAAGTTTAAGTTGTATAAGGATATGAACTCAAGGTAAATATTATCCATTTGTGATTGTATATATTTTTACGATTATGGATTTGTGTTGTGGTTGATGTTTAGTTGAGATGGCCTTTGGATTTTATGAATCTCCGAGTGAAGTGGAGTATGACTTATGAAATGTATAGGTTTATAAATTATGAATATTGATTTGAATGGTTCTTAGTATCCTCAAATTGTTAGATTGGATCCTGGATCGAATTGACGATGCATTATAATATTATTGATTTTAGATAGGGTCACACCTCCTGAATGCGATAATTCGGGGGGGGCTTGACAATAATCAATATCTTGAATGATCGAGATGGTGCTCAGAAAACCAATCGAACCTCGACTTTGCGTAGACTTTACGACCATGTTTATTTTGCAAAACCAGGCTTATACAACTTCCCTAATGCTTATATGTTGGCAATGGTTATTATTTTGAATTTTTGAGATGGTATGTAGAGAACCGATTGAACCTCAACTTTGCGCAAACTTTATGACCGACATGTTTATTTTGTGAAACCATGCACATACGACTTCCCAAGGGCAAATAAGTGGGGAATGATATTTTTTTTTTGAATTTTCGAGATGGTGCATAAAAAACGGATCAAACCTCGACTTTGCGAAAACTTTATGACTACCATGTTGTTTGGGGAAACCATTGTTATACAACTTCCCGAAGGCCAATATATTGGGAATGGTCAATATTTAAAATTTTCGATTGGATCCGCAAGACACCAATCGAATCTCAACTTTGGGCAAACTTCATAACCGTCATCATTTTTTTGCGAAAATAAGCTTCTACAACTTCCCTTGGGCTAATGAGTTGGGAATGGTCAATATTTTAAATTTTCAAGATGGTGCGCAAAAAAATAATCGAACCTTAACTTTGTAAAAACTTTATGATCATCATATTTTTTTCATAAATCCAGGCTTATACAAATGATTGAAGGTTCCCTACTAGAGAAGAGGCGAGGAAGTGACCCTTGCGATCGGTGGCAAGAAGAGACTGAGGGCAAGGGCACCACACGGGTTGAGCATGCTCTCGTGCCCTCAATGGCGAGGGCATGTCGGGCAAGGGCGACTTGTGGCAGGGCCGACGGATGCTTCTCCATAGTGCTACTTGGCTTGTATAACTTTCCTTGGGCTAATGTTTTGGGAATGGCGAATATTTTGAATTTTTGAGATGGCCCACAAAAAACAGATCAAATCTTGACTTTGTGCGAACTTCCAAAAGTCTAATATGTTGGGAATGGTCAATATTTCAAATTTTTGGGACAGTGTGCAAAAAACCGAATGAACCTCAACTATGCGCAAAATTTATGACCGTTTTGTTTTTTTGTGAAACCATTCTCATACGACATTCCTAGGGCAAATATGTTGGGAATGGTCAATATTTCAAATTTTTGGGACAGTGTGCAAAAAACCGAATGAACCTCAACTATGCGCAAAATTTATGACCGTTTTGTTTTTTTGTGAAACCATTCTCATACGACATTCCTAGGGCAAATATGTTGGGAATGATCAATTTTTTGAATTTTCGAGATGGTGCACAAAAAATTATCAAACCTCAACTTTGTGCAAACTTTATGACTGCCACGTTTTTTTACGACACCCAGCTTATCCAACATCCCAAAGGCAATTATATTAGGAATGGTTAATATTTTAAATTTTTGAGAGTGCACGCAAAATATTGATCAAACCTCAACTTCGCGAAAACATTATGACTGTCACATAATTCTGCAAAACCAAACTTAAACAAATTCCCTATAGCTAATATGTTGGGAATGGTCAATATTTTGAATATTCGAGACAGTGTGCAAAAAACCGATCGAACATCGACTTTTCGTACACTTTAGCACTGTCACATTTTTTTGTAAAACCAAACTTAAATAACTTCCAAAGAGCTAATATGTTAGGAATGATTAATATGTTGAATTTTTGAGATGGTGCACAAAATCCAATCGAACCTCAACATTTCGCATAGTTTATGACTGTCACTTTTTTTTTTCTGATACAATGCTTGTTTGAGTACCCGAGGGCAAATATGTTCGAAATGATAAACTTTTTGAATTTTTGAGATGGTGCGCAAAAAATCGATCGAACATCAACATTGCGCAACCTTTATGATAATCACATTTTCTTCTAAGAATATGCTCGTACAACTTCCCTTGGACAAATATATTTGGAAAGATCATTTTTTTGAATTTTCAAGATGGTGCACAAAAAACGATCCAACCACGACCATGCCCAAAATTTATGACTGTCACATTTTTTTGTGAAACCAAGCTACGATAACTTCCAATGGGCTGATTTATTGGGAATGGTCAATATTTTGAATTTTTGAGACGATACACAAAAAACCAATCGAAGCTTGACTTTGTGCAAACTTTACGATCATCCAATTTTTTTAAGAAATGCAGATTATACAACTACCCTAGGGCTAATATGTTGGGAATGGTTAATATTTTGAATTTTCAAGATGGTGTGTAAAAAACTGATCGAACCTCGACTTTGTGCAAACTTTATAATCGTCACATTTTTTTACGAAACCTACCTTATAGAACTTCCATAGGTCTAATATGTTAGGCATGATCAATATTTCAAAATTTTAAGATAGTGCTCAGAAAACCAATCGAACTTCGACTTTACATAAACTTTATGACCATCATGTTTTTTTTTGCAAAACCAGGCTTATACAACTTCCCTAATGCTTATATGTTGGTAATGGTTAATATTTTAAATTTTTTAGATGGTACGTAGAGAACCGATTGAACCTCGACTTTGTGCAAACTTTATGACCAACATGTTTTTTTGTGAAACTATGCACATACGACTTCCCTAGGGCAAATAAGTGGGTAATGATCAATTTTTTTGAATTTTCGAGATGGTGCATAAAAAACCGATCAAACCTTGACGTTGCGCAAACTTTATAACTACCATGTTGTTTTGGGAAACCAAGGTTATACAACTTCTCGAAGGCCAATATATTGGGAATGGTCAATATTTAAAATTTTTGAGAGTGTCCACAAGACACCGGTCGAATCTCGACTTTGGGCAAATTTCATAAGCGTCATGATTTTTTTGTGAAAATAAGCTTCTACAACATCCCTTGGGCTAATGTGTTGGGAATGGTCAATCTTTTAAATTTTCGAGATGTTGCACAAAAAAATAATCGAACCTCAGCTTTGTAAAAACTTTTTGACCGTCATGTTTTTTTCAGAAATCCAGGCTTATACAACTTCCCTAAGGCAAATATCCCAATGATCGAAGGTTCCCTACTATAGAAGGGGCGGGGAAGCGACCCTAGTGATCGGTGGAAAGAAGAGACTGAGGTTAAGGGCGCCATGCAAGTTGAGCACGCTCTCGTGCCCTCAATGGCGAGGGCGAGGGTGACTTGGGGTAGGGGCGACAGATGCTTCTCCACAGGGTGACTTGGTTGTACAACTTTCCTTGGGCTAATGTATTGGGAATGGCCAATATTTTGAATTTTTGAGATGGCACGCAAAAAACCGATCAAAGCTCGACTTTGCGCAAAATTCCCTAAGGCTAATATGTTGGGAATGGTCAATATTTCCAATTTTCAGGATGGTGCGCAAAAAACTTAACGAACCTAAACTATGCGCAAACTTTATGACCGTCATGTTTTTTTTATGAAACCATTCTCATATGACTTTCCTAGGGTGCACCAAAAATAATCAAACCGATCAATTTTTTTTAATTTTCGAGATGGTGCGGCAAAAATAATCAAACCTCGAGTTTGTGCAAACTTTATGACTGCCCTATTTTTTTACTAATCCTAGCTTATACAACATCCCAAAGGCAACTATATTGGGAATGGTCAATATTTTAAATTTTGAGAGGGTGTGCAAAAAATCGATCGAGCCTTGACATCGTGAAAACATTATGACCGTCACATCATTCTGCAAAACCAAACTTAAACAAATTCCCTATAGCTAATATGTTGGGAATGGTCAATATTTTGAATATTCGAGACAATGCACAAAAAACCGATCATCGACATTGCGTAAACTTTATCACCGTCATGTTTTTTTGTAAAACCAAGCATAAATAACTTCCTAAGAGCTAATATGTTAGGAATGATCAATATTTTGAATTTTCGAGATGGTGCACAAAAAACCAATCGAACCTCGACATTCCGTAAAGTTTATGACTGTCACATTTTTTTTTCCCGAAACAATGCTTGTATGAGTACCCTAGGTAAAATATATTGGGAATGACAAATTTTTTGAATTTTTGAGATGGTGCACAAAAAACAGATCGAACATCGACATTGTGAAAACTTTATGACAATCACGATTTCTTCTAAGACTATGATCGTACAACTTCCCTTGGACAAATATATTTGGAAACATCATTTTTTTGAATTTTTGAGATGGTGCACAAAAAACTATCCAACCACGGCCTTGCCCAAAATTTATGAATATCACGTTTTTTTATGAAACCAAGCTACAACAACTTCTATTGGGCTACTATATTGGGAACGATCAATATTGTGAATTTTGAGATGGTGCACAAAGAACCAATCGAAGCTCGACTTTGTGCAAACTTTATGATCATCACATTTTTTGGGAAATGCGGATTATACAACTGCCCTAGGGCTAATATGTTGGGAATGGTTAATATTTTGAATTTTCAAGATGGTGTGCAAAAAGCTGATCGAACCTCGACTTTGCATAAACTTTATGACCGTCACGTTTTTCTGTAAAACCTAGCTTATAGAACTTCCATAGGTCTAATATGTTGGGCATGATCAATATTTTGAATTTTTGAGATGGTGCCCAAAACACCGATCGAACCTTGACTTTGCATAAACTTTATGACCATCATGTTTTTTTTGCGAAACCAGGCTTATACAACTTCCCGAATGCTAATATGTTGGCAATGGTTAATATTTTGAATTTTTGAGATGGTGCCCAAAACACCGATTGAACCTTGACTTTGCGCAAACTTTATGATTGACATGTTTTTTTGTGAAACCATGCATATACGACTTCCCTAGGGCAAATAAGTGGGGAATGATCAATTTTTTTGAGTTTTCGAGATGGTTCATAAAAAATCGATCAAACCTCGACTTTGCGTAAACTTTATGACTGCCATGTTGTTTGGGGAAACCAAGGTTATACAACTTCCCGAAGGCTAATATATTGGGAATGGTTAATGTTTTAAATTTTTGAGAGGGTTTGCAAGACACCGGTCGAATCTGGACATTGCGCAAACTTCATAATCATGATGTTTCTTTTACGAAAATAAGCTTCTACAACTTCTCTTGGGCTAATGTGTTGGGAATGGTCAATATTTTAAATTTTGAGATGGTGCGCAAAAAACTAATCGAACCTCGACTTTGCTAAAACTTTATGACCGTCACATTTTTTTCATGAATCCAGGCTTATAAAACTTCCCTAAGGCAAATATCCCAATGATCGAAGGTTCCTTGCTAGAGAAGAGGCAGGAAAGTGAACCTTCTGATCGGTGGCAAGAAGAAACTGAGGGCAAGGGCACCACGCGAGTTGAGCGCACTCTTGTGCTGTAACATCCCCTATTTTTTTGAAATATGAGGAGTAGCTAATAATTCTTTTATATTAAATAATTTTATATTAGAAGATTATTGCTAGGGACCTAAATGTGAATCTTAGAAAATTAATATATTTGTCAAAGATTCACATTAAGTTAAAAAAAAAATAGTGGACATATGTCTCTAGCTAACCTAGGTATGGTGCTACCTATGTTGGTTCTATGGATGACACATAAACCCTTTTCATGCATGCTTGCCACCTTGCAACCCTTGTTTAGCCAAACCCAAGTAATTAGATGAGAGATTAAAGGAAAACTTAAAGATACTTGCTGCAACATGGGTTTGAGAAGAGAAGGGAAGAGGAATTGAAGAAGAAGAAGAAGCTTTGCTTTAGGTTTTGCATCAATTTCACCACATTTGGGAATCAAACTTTTCTAAGGCAAGTGTTCTAACCCCATCCGATAGTAATCCTATTCTCTATTTTCATTTTAATTCTACATAATTTTAAATATTTCAGCGTAGCACCAGACATTTCTTTGTTTTGATACAAAGCCATGAATCTATAATTTTTTGGTAATCTTACCCCTATGCATTGTTTCGGACCTAACATTTAGTACTAAACTTTGATTTAGGCAAACCTAATTTATTTGAAAGTAGACTCAAATACCTTTATTTTGATACCTTGATTGAATGATTTGGAGTTTAAATGCCTACTATGACTTCTATTTCAATTAACCCTACAGATTCTACAAAATAGGGACTGTAATTTCTAACCTCTTATTGCTTAACTGCTTATAACTTTCTTCTGGGAACTTAGATTCATACAAAGTATGATTTATTGGAAAATAGACTCAAAATTCTTTCTGTGCTTACCTTATTTGAATATTTGGAGTACAATTACAAACAGAAAATTCTGTTTTCACCGACCCTATGGATTCAGTAAAATAGAGCTGATGTTTTCAGACCTTTTGCTACACAATTATTGGTAACTCCTTGTTGTAAACTCTAATTTGTGCAAATTTGAGTAAAATTGGTTATCCAAATAATTCATATAATGTGCCTCTTAAATTCTACTAGAATCGAGCTTTTGTCGATTTTGCCTCATCTTGTTTCTTCTCTTTGGAAATCGATTTCAGCCAACATCCTTACTTCAGTTGAGCTTTACATTATTGCTTTAAATTCCTATATACTCTTATCCTTCAATTATTTGTATACTTGCATCTATCATGTAAAATTCAGGTTTCTATCGTAATGTTTTGTATAGGCACATGCATTCCGTTGTTCCGCATGTGTTTTCGATATATACCAACTTTATTATTTACAAGACCCCTTTTGTACTCTGGTATTTGTGGGGTTATTTGGAACTTTTCCAGAAATGGTAAAGAGATTATCTGGACCTTTGCTAGAAATGGTAAAAGGTATATGCTTAGAGCCCGTGATGCTTTGCCGACCCCCTCTAGCTTCATCCAGACGTGGATGGATGACGCTCCCAAACATGGGAGATTATGTTTGGGATCCCACTTCACATTCTATCAGTTTGATATGATATCCACAGCTTTGTTTATGTGCTTCTATATGTGCTTTAGATAAGAATGAAATGAATGCGACATCATATGTGTCATTTGAGCTTCTGTTTCATATTGTTCTTTGATAAGCTTCGAAATGTTTATACATCTTTGATATGCTTTAAAATACGTCATATGTCATGAATATGCTTCTTATGCCAATGATATGCTCTAGTTACTCCTTACTCTATTGTTATGAACAAAATATGTTTCGAACAATACGACATTGTAATTTCGCATACACCGAGTGGCTATCTTTGAACTCTTGTTTCCCTACCTTGTATTTGGTACCTTATTTGTTTCAAATTGTCCTCTTTCATCTGGATATATTAGTCGCTTGCTGAGCTCTATGTGCTCACTCCGTTGCTAATAATTTTTTTTGGGATAGCTTGTCACTTGCTAAAATGTTTAAATTGGGCTAAAGTAGTGGAAAGCTAGAAGACTTTGGGCAAACCTTTATTCGACGATATGTTTTTGTTGTATAAGTATACTTGGTATCTAATAGAATGTTTATGGTGAATATGAACTTATGAGTTTTGTAAATATTTGAAAAGTACCACTCATGTCAGGATTTTGGGAATGTTAAGTTAAAATTATGTAATGATATAAACATATGGTACATGTTGGTTTTGTGATTGTATAGGTTCCCACAACTATGGATTTATGATGTGGTTATAGTTTAGTTGAGTTGGCTTTGAATTTTATGAATCATTAAGTGATATCATGTATGATTATAAACTGCATAGATCTTATGAATTATGGAACTATGGATGTGACTTGAATATTTTCTTAGTGTCCTTAAATGTGTGTTTGGATCCTGGAATGGATTATTGTTGAATTATAATATTATTGAATATTCGGGGGGCATGACATGTGCCCTTAATGGCGAGGGCGAGTCGGGCGAGGGTGACTTGGGGCAAGGGTGACGGATGCTTCTCCATTGGGCTACTTGGCTTGTACAACTTTCCTTGGGCTAATGTGTTGGGAATGACCAATATTTTGAATTTTTGAGATGGCACGCATAAAACTAATCAAACCTTGACTTTGTGCAAACTTCCCAAAGGCTAATATATTGGGAATGGTGAATATTTCAAATTTTCGGGACGGTGCCCAAAAAACCGAATGAACCTCAACTATTCACAAACTTTATGACCGTCATATTTTTTTTGTGAAACCATTCTCATACTTCTTTCCTAGGGCAAATATGTTCGTAATGATCAATTTTTTGAATTTTTGAGATGGGGCACAAAAAACTATCAAACCTCAACTTTATGCAAACTTTATGACTGCCATGTTTTTTTACGAAACCTAGCTTATACAACATCCCGAAGGCAATTATATTGGGAATGGTCAATATTTTAAATTTTTTAGAGGGTTCGCAAAAAATCGATCGAACCTCGACTTCGCGAAAACATTATGACCATCACATCATTCTGCAAAACCAAACATAAACAAATTTCCTGTAGCTAATATGTTGGGAATGGTCAATATTTTGAATGTTCGAGATGGTGCACAAAAAACCGATCGAACAATGACTTTATGTAAACTTTATCAATGTTTATTTGTAAACCAAGCTTAAATAACTTCCCTAGAGCTTATGTTAGGAATGATCAATATTTTGAATTTTCAAGATGGTGCACAAAAAACCAATCGAACCTTGACATTTCATAAAGTTTATGACTGTCACATTTTTTTTCCGAAATATTGCTTGTATGAGTACCCTAGGGCAAATATGTTGGGAATGATAAATTTTTTGAATTTTTTAGACGGTGTGCAAAAAACCGATCGAACATCGACATTGCACAATCTTTATGACAATCACATTTTCTTCTAAATCTATGATTTTAGTCTTCCCTTGGACAAATATATTTGGAAAGATCATTTTTTTGAATTTTCGAGATAGTGCGCAAAAGATGATCCAACCATGGCCACGCCCAAAATTTATAAATGTCAGGTTTTTTTGTGAAACCAAGCTACAACAACTTCCATTGGGCTAATATATTGGGAATGGTCAATATTTTGAATTTTCGAGAGAGTGCGCAAAAAACCAATCAATGCTCGACTTTGTGCAAACTTTGTGATCATCTCTTTTTTTTTTGGAAATGCAGATTATACAATAGCCCTAGGGCTAATATGTAGGGAATGGTTAATATTTTGAATTTTCAAGATGGTGTGCAAAAAATTGATTGAACCTCGACTTTGCATAAAGTTTTTGACCATCACATTTTTTACGAAACCTAGCTTATAGAACTTCCAAAGGTCTAATATGTTGGGCATGATTAATATTTTGAATTTTTGAGTTGGTGCTTAAAAAATCTATCGAACCTCAACTTTGCATAAACTTTATGACCATCATGTTTTTCTTGTGAAACTTGACTTATACAACTTCCCTAATGCTAATATGTGGGCAATGGTCAATATTTTGAATTTTTGAGATCTTATGTAGAGAACCGATTGAACCTCGACTTTACGCAAACTTTATGACTGACATGTTTTTTTGTGAAACCGTGCACATACAATTTCCTTAGGGCAAATAAGTGGAGAATGATCAATTTGTTTGAATTTTCTAAATGGTGCATAAAAACCCGATCAAACCTCGACTTTGCACAAACTTTATGACTGCTATGTTGTTTTGGGAAACCAAGGTTATACTACTTCCTGAAGGCCAACATATTGGGAATGGTCAATATTTTAAATTTTCGAGAGGGTCCGCAAGACACCGATCAAATCTTGACTTTGTGCAAACTTCATAACCGTAAAGTTTTTTTTGTGAAAATAAGCTTCTATAACTTTCCTTGGGCTAATGTGTTGGGAATGGTCAGTATTTTAAATTTTCGAAATAGTGGACAAAAAACTAATCGAACCTCGACTTGGCAAAAACTTTTTGACCGTCACGTTCCTTTCATGAATCCAGGCTTATACAACTTTCCTTAAGGCAAATATCCCAATGATCGAATGTTCCCTACTAGAGAAGAGGTGGGGAAGTGACCCTTGTGATCATTAGCAAGAAGAGACAGGGGGCAAGGGCACTAGATAGGTGGAACGCGCTATCGTGCCCTTAATATTAAGGGCGAGTGTAATATCCCCCATTTTTAAAAAATTTATAGATGCTTGTTTGTAAATATGAGGATTAGCTAATAATTCTTTTGTATTAAATAATTTTGTATTGGAAGTTTAGGGCTAGGGACCTAAATGTGAATATTAGAAATTTGAAATGATTTATTAAAGATTCAGATTTAAGTTAAAGAAAAAAAAAGTTGTGGACATATGTCGCTAGCTAACCTAAGGTTGGCACCACCTATGTTTGTTCTAAGGATGACACATAGGCCTCTTTCATGCATGCTTGCCACCTTGCAAGCTTTGTATTAGCTTAAACCTAATGCAATTAGAGAAGAAACTAAAGGAGAGCTTAACTAAAGGAGGAAAACTTAAGAGCTACAGCCAGCATGGGCTTGAGAAGAGAAGGGAAGAGGAAGAAGAAGAAGAGGAATTGAAGAAGAAGAAGAAGAAGAAGCATTGCTTCAGGTTTTACATCAACTCCCCACATTTGGGACTTAAACTTTTCTAAGGCAAGTGTTCTAACCCCATCATACAGTAATCCTAATCTCTATTTTCATCTTACTTTTACATAATTCGAAAGATTTCAGCTTAGAACCAGACATTTCTTTCATTTTGATACAAAGCCATGAATCTGTAATTTTTCAGTAATCTGACCTCTATGCACTATTTCAGACCTAACTTTTAGCACTAAACACTGATTTAGGCAAACCTATTCCATTTGATAGTAGACTCACAGATTTTTATTTTAATACCAAGATTGAATGATTTGGAGTTTAAATGCCTACTAAGACTTCTGTTTCAATTAACCATACAGATTCTGCAAAACAAGGAGTATAATTTTTGACCTCTTGTTGCTTAACTGCATATAACTTTCTGCTGGGAACTCAGATTCATACAAAGAATTATTTATTAGAAACTAGACTCAAAACTCTTTCTGTGTTTACCTGATTTGAAATTTTTGGAGTACAATTGCATACTGAAACATCTGTTTTCATTGACCCTATGGACTTAGTAAAACAGAGCTGATATTTTCAGACCTTTTGCTACGAAATTATTTGTAACTCCCTTTTGTGAACTCTAATTCATACAAAACTTAATTTACCTAAATCTAAATTGACACATCTTTCAAATGACTTATGTTTTGTATAAATTGGAGCTTAATTAGTTATCCAAATAATTCATACAATATGCCTCTTAAATTCTACCAGAATCGAGCTTTGGTCGATTTTGCCTCTTCTTGTTTCTTCTCATTAGAAATCAATTTCAGCAAAAACCCTTACTTCAATTGGGCTTTATATTACTGCTTTAAATTCTTGTATACTCTTATCCTTTAATTATTTATATAATTTATTTCATTATGTAAAGTTCTTATTTGTATCGCAATGTTTCGTATATGCATATGCATTCTGTTGTTTCGCATGTGTTTTCTGATATGACCCAATTTTATTATTCACTATCCTTTTATACTCCTATGTTTGTGAGATAAATCTGAACCTTTACTAGAAATGGTAAAGGGAGTTATGCTTAGAGCCCACGATGCTCTGCCGGCCCCCCTATGACTTCACTCATATGTGGGTGAATAGAGCTCCCAAACGTGGGAGACTTATGTTTGGTGGTCATTCAGAAATGAATGAACCAAATTATGTTAAAATCCCATGTCACCTTTTATATGTTTGAAATGATATCTAAAGCTTTGGCTGTGTTTCTATGCATATTTTGGATAAGAATGAAATAAATGCAACGTCATGTGACATTTGAGCTTTTATTCATGTTTTGTTCTTTGATATGTTCCGAAATATTTATATGTCTTTGTTATGCCTTGAAAAATACCATATGGTATGAATATACTCCTTATGCTAATGATATGCTCCAATTACCTTTCCTCAATTGTATGAACAAAACATACTTCGAATGATACGATTGTAATTCTGCATTCAAACAAAACATGCTACTGTTTCATCTTGTATCTCTGCTTTATATTTTGATACCTTATTTGTTTGAAAACTATCCTTTTACTATGGATATGTTAGTTACTTGTTGAGCTTTATTTGCTTGCCCCATTGCTATATAAATTTTTCAAGATAGCTTATCGCTCGCTAAAATGTGTAAATTGGGTTGAGGCAGTGGAAAGCTACAAGGTTTTGAGGCAAAACTTTCGTACTTGATAAGTTGATGTTGTATAAGATCCTTTTATGTGTATCAATGATAAATCTAGATTGATGTATTTTATAAATATTTGAAAAGTACCCCTCATATCGGGATTTTGGGAATGTTAAGTTTAAATTGTGTAATGATATAAACATATGGTACATGTTGGTTTTGTGATTGTATAGATTCCCATGCTTGTGGATTTTATGATGTGGTTAGGGTTTAGTTGAGTTGGCTTTGGGTTTTGTGAATCATTAAGTGATATGATGGTATGATGATAAACTGCACAGGTTTTATAAATTATGGATTATAGAGGTGAATTTTGACTTGAGTGTTTTCTTAGTAGCCTCAAATGTATGTTTGGATCCTGGATTATTGTTGAATTAAAATATTATTGATTTTGAGTTAGGTTCACACCTCCTGAATGAGGAGTAAATTCAGGGGGCGTGCTAGAGGTGGTATCAGATGCATAATAAAAATTTGGAGGTTTAGTGACTTTTATTTAGAGATCGATCCAAAAATTCTCTGTTATTGTTTTTAGGAAGCGAGGATGACGAGGTCTTCTGGTTCTCCTATTGCATCTACTGTTGATCAATTGAGTGGAATTATGAGAACTCTGGAGACCAAGACACAAGTGATGCAACAACAAGTCCGACATGGAAGAAATGATGGAACGGAGACTTCAAACCAGACTGGGTTAGGAATTGAATAGTTTAAGAAGCTTAGTCCTCCCAGTTTTAGTGGTGAGCTTGATCCAATGGTAGCAGAATGATGGATGATGCAGAGAGAGAAAATATTTAATGTCTTAAATTGCCTTGATGATCAGAAGGTTTCTCTTGCAGCCTTTATGTTGGAAGGAGAGGCTGAGCACTGGTGGAGAATGATTAAAAGGATTTTTGAAATCAAACATGTGGTCAATATTTTGGGAATGGTCAATATTTTACAAAACCTAGCTTCTACAACATCCCGAAGGCAATTATATTGGGAATGGTCAATATTTTAACTGTTTTAGAGGGTGCATAAAAAATCGATCGAACCTCAACTTCACGAAAACATTATGACCATCACATCATTCTGCAAAACCAAACCTAAATAAATTCCTTATAGCTAATATGTTGGGAATGGTCAATATTTTAAATATTTGAGATGGTGCACAAAAAACCAATCGAACATCGACTTTGCGTAAACTTTATCATTGTTACGTTTTTTTGTAAAACCAAGCTTAAATAACTTCACTAGAGCTAATATGTTAGGAATGATCAATATTTTAAATTTTCGACATGGTGCACAAAAAACCAAACAAACCTTGACATTCCATAAATTTTATGACTGTCACATTTTTTTCCGAAACAATATTTGTATCAGTACCCAAGGGCAAATATATTGGGAATGATAAATTTTTTTAATTTTTGAGACGATGCACAAAAAACCGATCGAACATCGACATTGCGCAAACTTTATGACAATCATGTTTTATTCTAAGACTATGCTCGTATGACTTCCCTTGGACAAATATATTTGGCAAGATCATTTTTTTGAATTTTCGAGATGGTGCGCAAAAAATGATCCAACAACGGCCTTGCCTAAAATTTTTTACTATCATGTTTTTTTGTGAAACCAAGCTACAACAACTGACATTGGGCATTATAATATATTGGGAATGGTCAATATTTAGAATTTTTGAGACGGTCCACAAAAAACCAATCGAAGCTCAACTTTGTGCATACTTTATGATCGTCACTTTTTTTGGGAAATGCGGATTATACATTAGCCCTAGGGCTAATATGTTGGGAATGGTTAATATTTTGAATTTTCAAAATGGTGTGCAAAAAACTAATCGAATGTCGACTTTGCATAAACTTTCTGACTGTCACATTTTTTTGTGAAACCTAACTTATAGAACTTCCATAGGTCTAATATGTTGAGCATGATCAATATTTTGAATTTTTGAGATGGTTCTCAAAAAACAGATCGAACCTCAACTTTGCATAAACTTTATGACCATCATGTTTTTTTCCGAAACCAGGCTTATAAAACTTCCCTAATGCTAATATGTTGGCAATGGTCAATATTTTGAATTTTTTAAATCGTACATAGAGAACCGATTGAACCTCGACATCATGCAAACTTTATGACTGACATGTTTTTTTGTGAAACTGTGCACATACAATTTTCCTAGCCAAATAAATAGGGAATGATCAATTTTTTTAAATTTTCAAGACGGTGCGTAAAAAACTGATCAAACCTCGACTTTGCGCAAACTTTGCGGCTGCCATGTTGTTTTGGGAAACCAAGCTTATACAATTTCCCAAAGGCCAACATATTAGGAATGGTCAATATTTTAAATTTTCGAGAGGGTTCGTAAGACACCGGTTGAATCTCGACTTTGCGCAAACTTTATAACCAATATATTTTTTTTGCGAAAATAAGCTTCTGTAACTTCCTTTAGGCTAATGTGCTAGGAATGGTCAATATTTTAAATTTTCGAGATGGTGCGCAAAAAACTAATCAAACCTCGACTTTGCCAAAACTTTATGACCATCACGTTTTTTTCATGAATCCAAGCTTATACAACTTCCCTAAGGCAAACATCCCAATGATCGAAGGTTCCCTACTAGAGAAGAGACGAGGAATCGACCCTTGTAATCGGTGGCAAGAAGAGACTGGGGGCAAGGGCACCACACAGGTTAAGCATGCTATCATGCCCTTAATGGTGAGGGCGAGTCAGGCGAGGGCGACTTGGGGTAGGGGCGACAAATGCTTCTCCATAGGACTACTTGGCTTGTACAACTTTCCTTGGGCTAGTGTGTTGGGAATGGCCAGTATTTTGAATTTTTGAGATGGCACGCAAAAAAATGATCAAATCTTGACTTTGTACAAACTTCCCTAAGTCTAATACGTTGGGAATGGTCAATAATATTTCAAATTTTTGGGATGGTGCGTAAAAAACCAAACGAACCTCAACTATGCGTAAACTTTATGAGCGTCATCTTTTTTTTATGAAACCATTCTCATATGACATTCATAGGGCAAATATGTTGGGAATGATCAATTTTTTGAATTTTCGAAATGGTGCAGAAAAAACTATCAAACCTCGACTTTGTGCAAACTTTATGACTGCCACAGTTTTTTCGAAACCCACCTTATACAACATCCAAAAGGCAATTATATTTGGAATGGTCAATATTTTAAATTTTTGAGAGGCTGCATAAAAAAAGGACCAAACCTCGGCATCGTGAAAACATTATGACCATCACATCATTCTACAAAACCAAACGTAAACAAATTCCCTATTCCGACTAAAACTTCTGTTTTAATTAACACTATAGATTCTGCAAACTAGGGATTGGAATTTTTGACCTCTTATTATTTAACTGTTTATAACTTTATTCTGGGAAATTAGATTTATGTAAAATATAATTTATTGGAAAATAGACTCAAAAATCTTCCTGTATGTACTTGATTTGAAATTTTTGGAGTACAATTGCAAACTGAAACATCTGTTTACATCGACCTTGTGGATTTAGTAAAATAGAGTTGATATTTTCAGACCTTTCGCTACGAAATTATCTGTAACTCCTTGTTGTAAACTCCAATTCCTACAAAACATGATTTACCCAAAACTAGATTGACACAGATTTCAAATGTCATCTATTTTGTATAAATTGGAGTATAATTGGTTATCCAAAAAATTCATATAACGTGCCTCTCAAATTCTGCCAGAATTGAGCTTTCGTCAATTTCACCTCTTCTTATTTCTTCTCTTTGGAAATTGATTTTGGCAAAAACCTTTACTTCAGTTGAGCTTTACATTATTGCCTTGAATTCCTATATACTTTTGTCCTTCAATTATTTATACACCTACAGCTATAATGTAAAGTTCATATTTGCATCGCAATGATTCGTATAGGCACATGCATTCCGTTGTTCCGCATGTGTTTCCGATATGTACCAACCTTATTGTTCACAATGCCCTTTTGTACTCTGGTGTTTGTGGGATTGTTTGGACCTTTGCCAAAAATGGTAAAGGGATTATTTGGACCTTTACTAGAAATAGTAAAGGGATTGTCTGGACCTTTGCCAAAAATGGTAAAGGGTATGTGCTTAGAGCCCACGATGCTCTAGATTATGTTTGAGATCCCATTTCACCTTCTAGCTATTTGACATAATATCCAAAGCTTTAGTTATATGCTTCTATGTATGATGAGGATAAGAATGAAATGTATGCAATGTCAAATGCGACGTTTGAGCTTCTATTTCGTATTTGTTCTTTGATATGCTCCGTAATGCTTCATATGCCATTGATATGCTCCGAAGGATTTCATCTGCTATTGATATGTTCCAAAATGTTTCATCTACTATTATTATACTCTAATTAGCCCTTACTCTATTGTTATAGACAAAACATGCTTCGAACGATACGACACTATAATTCTGTATTCGTCGAGTGGCTATCTTTAAACTCTTGTATCTCCGCCTTGTATTTTAAAACCTTATTTGTTTAAAATTGTCCTCTTTCACCATAGATATGTTAGTCACTTGCTGAGCTCTATGTGCTCACCCTGTTGCTATATAAATTTTTCAGGATAGCTTGTTGCTTGCTAGAATATTTAAAATGGGCTGAGGCAGTAGAAAGCTAGAAGTCTTTGGGCAAACATTTAATGGATGATATGTTTTTGTTGTATAAGTATACTTGGTATCTAATGAAATGTTTATGGTAAATATGAACTTATGAGTTTTGTAAATGTTTGAAAAGTGCCTCTCACGTTGGGATTTTGGGAATGTTAAGTTTAAATTGTGTATTGATATAAACATGTGGTACATGTTGGGTTTGTGATTGTATAGATTCACATGCTGATGGATTTATGATGTGGTTATGGTTTAGTTGAGTTGGCTTTGGATTTTGTGAATCATTAAGTGATATGATGGTTTGATTATAAACTACATAGGTTTTATGAATTGTGGATTTTGACTTGAGTGTTTTCTCAGTGTCCTCAAATGTGTGTTAGGATCCTAGAATGTATTGTTGAATTATAATAAATTCGGGGGGCATGACATAATGTGTTGGGAATGGCCAATATTTTGAAACGCAAAAAACCGATCAAACCTCGACTTTGCGCAAACTTCCCTGAGCCTAATATGTTGGGAATGGTTAATATTTCAAATTTTTGGGATAGTGTGCAAAAAACCGAACGAACTTCAACTATGCACAAACTTTGTGACCGTCATGTTTTTTTTGTGAAACCATTCTCATATGACTTTCCTATGACAAATATATTGGGAATGATCAATTTTTTGAATTTTTGAGATGGTGCATAAAAAACTATCTATCGACAGTTGGCTTCTCCCAACGCTGTAGGGACATGGCAGCAATGGTCCCTAGGGCTAGCGATGGTGGTGGGAGGGTAGATTCGATGGCAAGGCTCCTTGTCCTTACCTCTTAAGTTGCTCCTCTGCTATCTTCTTTCCGATGAGATGCTCCTTTGATGAAGCAGCATCGAAGCTGGTCGTGCTCTAGATTACGGCCTCCTGCTCTCATTTCCAGTGACCCTCGGCCTTAGACTAGCCTCTTCAAGGCTCCAGTTGGAAGTTCGGATCTCAGCTTGGATTTCTTTGCTCCAGAAGTTTAGGCTAATAAGAAGATTGTTGTGTACGAGACTACTGATTCCGTAGAGCTAATTAAGACATGGTCTATGGCGATTGTTGGCTATGTGGTAGGTCTCAAAACATCATATTTCCCACTATCCTCATTTATCAAAATTAGATGGGGAACATCGGCATTTAATCTTCATATGCTGGAGAACGGTTTCTTTGTTTGCAAGCTATGCTCTGAAGAAGATTTGCAATGGATCCTTGAAGGGTTCTAGACTATTTGCAACCATCCAATGATTCTACGATGCTGGTCACCTGATGTCTGTTTGGAGTTAAACAGCCTACAATCTATTCCCTTATGGGTATCCTTTCAAGGTCTTCCGCTACATCTTTAGAGTCGACATTTTATTGTAAAGTTATGCAACACTCTAGGACAGCCACTCTACATCGACAAAGCAATAGTTGCACAGACGAGATTAGCATTTGCATGAGCATGTGTATTGGTTTCTTCCGACAAAGATCTTCCTAATGAGGTTTTTTATCATGATCTTGATGGGAACACCTGTAAGGTACATGCCTCATATTCCTGGAAGCCACAACGATGTCATAGTTGCTTATCTTTTGGTCTTGCAAATGGAGCTTGTCAACAAACTCCGAAATCGATCACTAAGGTCTACTGGCCACGTCAGGCGCCTCAACAACAAGGTGAGTCTCCTCTAGTGGTATTAGCACCGGTGGTGGCGAAGACGATTGAGCATTCCGACTCACAGGGACAACACCGTGGATAGAAGGACAAATCAAGAACTTTATCTCTTCCTATTATGTCGAAGCCTTCCACAACAAAAGTTTCCGATGGTACTCATGGATAGGAGAAGTAGAAGTCAGGAACTTCATCTCTTCCTATATTATCAGATCCGTCCACAATAGGAATTCTAATATCCACTCATCGCCTCAACAAACTCAGGCCCCAACAAACCTCGTCAACAAGGATATTCTACCTTAACAAACTCAAGCCCCAACAAACCTCGCCAACAAAGATATTCTACCTCAACTATCTTATGCCCCAACAAGCCATACTAACTACAATATTGTGCCTCAACAATCTTATCATGCTTCAACAAACCCTGCCAACTATAACTATTTGACTCAAGGTATAAAGTTTAAATATTTACAAGCTGTGGATGGAGTAGATAAATATAAGAATAAAGGCTTAAAAGGTAAGGATATTATGCGAGAGGAAAATACAAAATCTAAGGATAAGAAAAAGGATGGTACTATCCATCCAAAGTCATCAGATTAATACCTTACTTCCTTTTCCATTTGTTTTATTTCTGATGAAGATAACCTGCTGGAATGTTCGTGGACTTAACAAGCCTGAAAAATGTCAGGAGCTTAATAGAATAATCAAGTCTGCCGCATATGATATTGCTATTCTTGTGGAAACAAAAATTAAATAATCGTGCGTTCATGCTCTAAAGAATTTAATATGGCTGGACATTGAACTGTTTACCAATGACTTTAGTGAAACTTTTAGTAGAATATGGGTCTTATGGCATCCTAACTCTATTAATGCTTGGTTTATTTTTGCTATTGATCAATTTATCCATCTTCAGGTGGAGGATAAAAAGAATGGCTGTCAATTCAATTTCATTGTTATATATGCTTCAAACAGTATGCAAGAAAGAAATATACTATGGACTGATCTGACTAACATTGCAAATGGCTATCTTAATGTACTTTAGATTGTTCTTAGTGAATTTAATATTGTTCGATTTACAAATGAAAAAATGAGGGGTAGACAGCTTTTAGAAAGCTAGCTTCAAAGTTTTAATGATTATATAGATACTGCAGCATTGATTGATATGAAATCTGTGGGCAATTGGCTCTCCTAGAGTAATCAAGGTGCTGTTAACAGAAAATTAATGGCCCGACTCGACAAGTGTCTGATTAATCAAGAATGATTAATAGTTTACCCTAATTCAATTCTTGAGTATGATGCATCATTGTTTTCTGATCATTCTTTAATATATATACACGCAGACAAAGCAACACCTAGAGGCAAGAAACCTTTGAGATTCTTTAACATATAGAGTACTTATCCTCAGTTTCTTGATGTTATCAGATCAACTTGGAATGTTAATATGCATGGTTCCCCACCTTACATTTTATGTCAAAAGCTCAAAGCCTGTAAAGCAATACTTAAGGAGTGGAATACAAACACCTTGGCAATATTACCACCCGGGTTCAATTTTGCAGAAAGGAACTAATGGCAATGCAACATGAGCTGCAACTTCGACCCCATGATTAGAATCTTATCTACAAAGAGACAGAAACCAGAAATAACTTCATGCAAGCCTTAGAGCAAGAGGAAAGTTTTGCAAAGCCGAAGTCTTGACGCATTGACTTACTCTAGGGGATTCCAATACTAAGTTTTTCTATACTTCCATTCCTACTCGAAGGGCCATTAACCACATCAGAAAATGTAGAGACAAATATGATAATCTTATTGAGAATTTAGATGAGGTTAAAGCACACATTGAGTAATTTTTTTATTCCTTACTAAATCAAGCGGTGCAACATAATAACATTCATGTGGAGCTAACTAGAAAGCTTGACTCAGGTGCCATTTCAATCCTCAATGCCCCAATTAGAAATGACAAAATTGTAAGAGTTGTCTTTAAGTCACTGAAGCACAAAAGTCCTGGTTCGGACAGATTTCCAACTGAATTTTACCAAATTGCATAGTCTATTATTGGTAATGATGTGATTAAAGCTTGCCAATATTTTTTCTCTTTAGGTCATATTCTTAGAGAAATGAATTGCACTTTTATTTCTTTAATTCCCAAGAATGCAGGGGCTGATTCACTAGAGAACTATTAACCCATATCATTATGCAACTTTCTTTACAATATCATCTCCAAAGTGTTAGTAGATAGAATGCAAAAGGTAATACACAAGATCAATAGTCCTAATCAGGCTGCTTTCATCAAATGGAGAAGTATACATCATAATATTCTTCTTGCTAATGACTTGGTCAAGGATCTGCACTCGGAAGCAAGAGGGACAAAAATATGTTTTAAAGCTGATTTACGAAAAGCCTTTAATTTAGTTAATAGGAAATTTATCTATAAGATGCTCCTTGGTATAAACTTCCCTCAACACTAGGTTAATTGGATTCAATGTTGCTTGGAAACTCTAAAGTTTTTGATACTCTTCAATGGCTCCCCTATTGGCTTTTTTGGGAGCACAAATGGCATCCGACAAGGCGATCCACTCTCTCCATATCTCTTTACTATTGTAATGGAAGGACTCAGCTGTATATTGGAATAGGCAGTCCTCGATGGCTGCATTAAGGTACCCAATGCTGGTTCAATTCATATATCAAACAACTTTTGTAGATAATATTCTTATCTTTCTTCAAAATGATTCAACTTTAGTAAGGAACCTAGCTACTATTCTGAATGACTTTCGTATAGTTTCAGGCCTTCAGTTAAATCATGCGAAAAGTAAAGTCTATATTGGTCCTTGCATTGAGGATAAGGACTTTATTGCACACACTCTGGGGGTTAGTGAGGGAAGTCTGTCAGTTCCTTATCTAGGTCTCCCACTTATATCCATTGGCATTCACAAAACCCACTATCAGCCTGTCTCGCCCCCTGAATTTACTCCTCATTTAGGAGGTGTGAACCTAACTCAAAATCAATAATATTATAATTCAATAATAATACAGGATCCAAACACACATTTGAGGCCACTAAGAAAATATTCAAGTTAAAATTCACTTCTATAATCCATAATTTATAAAACCTATGCAGTTTATCATCATACCATCATATCACTTAATGATTCACAAAATCCAATGCCAACTCAACTAAACCCTAACCACATCATAAATCCACAAGCATGGGAATCTATACAATCACAAAACCAACATATACCATATGTTTATATCATTACAAAATTTAAACATAACATTCCCAAAATCCCGATATGAGGGATACTTTTCAAATATTTACAAGATACATCAATCAAGATTTATCATTAATACACACAAAAGGAACTTATACAACATCAGCTTATCAAGTACGAAAGATTTGCCCCAAAACCTTCTAGCTTTCTACTACCTCAACCTAATTTACACATTTTAGCGAGAGATAAGCTATCCTGAAAAATTTATATAGCAATGGGGTGAGCATATAAAGCTCACAAGTGACTAATATATCCAAAGCAAAGAGGACAATTTTCAAACAAATAAGGTATCAAAATACAAAGCAGAGATATAAGATGAAACAGAAGCATATTTTGTTTGAATGCAGAATTACAATATCGTATTGTTCGAAGCATATTTTGTTCATGCAATTGAGGAAAGGTAATTGAAGCATATCATTGGCATAAGGAGCATATCCATGGCATATGGTATTTTTCAAGGCATACCAAAGACATATAAACATTTCGGAACATATCAAAGAACAAAACATGAACATAGGCTCAAATGTCATATGACGTTGCATTCATTTCATTCTTATCCAAAGCATACAGAGAAACACAGCCAAAGCTCTGGATATCATGTAAAACACATAGAAGGTGAAGTGAGATCATAACATAATATGGTCTATCTATTTCTGAATGACCACCAAACATAAGTCTCCCACGATTGGGAACTCCATCCACCCACGTTTGAGTGACGTCATAGGGGGCCGGCAGAGCATCACGGGCTCTAAGCATAACTCTTTTTACCATTTCTGACAAAGATTCACATTTATCCCACAAACAATGGAGTACAAAAGGATAGTGAATAATAAAATTAGGACATATCGGAAAACACATGTGTAACAACGGAATGCATGTGCCTATACGAAACATTGCGATACAAATATAAACTTTACATAATGAAATCAAGTATACAAATAATTAAAGGATAAGAGTATATAGGAATTTAAAGCAGTAATATAAAGCTCAACTAAAGTAAGGGTTTTTGCTGAAATTGATTTCCAAAGAGATAAAACACAAATAGGCAAAATCGACCAAAGCTTGATTCTAGTAGAATTTAAAAGATATGTTGTATGAATTATTTGGATAACCAATTATACTCCAATTTATACAAAGTAGGTTTCATTTGAAATATGTGTCAATCTAGTTTTAGGTAAGTTAAGCTTTACATGAATTGGAGTTCACAATAGAGAGTTACAAATAATTTCGTAGCCAAAGGTCTGAAAACATCAACTCTATTTTACAAAGTCCACAAGGTTGATGAAAATAGATGTTTTAGTTGGAAATTGTACTCCAAAAATTTCAAATCAGTAAGCTCAGAAAGAATTTTGAGTCTAGTTTCGAATAAATATACTTTTCATTAATTTGAGTTCTCAGTAGAAAGTTATAAGTAGGTAAGCAACAAGAGGTCAGAAATTATGATCCCTGTTTTGCAGAATCCGTAGGGTTAATTGAAGTAAAAGTCATAGTAGGTATTTAAACTCTAAATCATTCAATCTTAGTATCAAAATAAATATATTTGAGTCTAATTTCAAATAAATTAGGCTTTGACTAAATCAGAGTTTAGTGTTAAAAGTTAGGTCTGAAACAGTGCATAGAGGTCAGATGACCAAAAAATTATAGATTCATGGCTTTGTATCAAAATGAAAGAAAGGTTTGGTGCTAAGTTGAAATCTTTCAAATTATGAATAATTAAAATGAAAACAAAGATTATGATTTCTGTAGGAAGGGGTTAGAACACTTGCCTTAGAAAAGTTTGAGTCCCAAATGTGGGGAGTTGATGCAAAACCTCAAGCAAAGCTTCTTCTTCTTCTTCTTCTTCTTCAATTCCTCTTCTTCTTCTTCTTTTTCTTCCCTTCTCTTCTCAAACCCACGTTGGCTGCAGCTCTTAAGTTTTTCTCCATTAGTTAAGCTTTCCATTAGTTTCTTCCCTAATTGCATTAGGTTTAGCTAATATAAAGCTTGCAAGGTGGCAAGCATGCATGAAAGAAGCCTATGTGTCATCCTTAGAACAAACATAGGTGGCACTAACTTTAGGTTAGCTAGTGACACATGTCCACCATTTTTTTTTTCTTTAACTTAAATCTAAATCTTTCATAAATCATATCAAATTTTTAATATTCATATTTAGGTCCCTAGCCATAAATTTCTAATATAAATTATTTAATACAAAAGAATTATTAGCTAATCCTTATATTTACAAACAAGCATCTATAAAATTTTCAAAAATGGGAGATGTTACACTCTCCCTTCCTTAAAAGAAAATTTTAGTCCTCTAAATTTACCATATCTCATTCGATGAAAAGATAAGGATAAGCTTTCTTCATTTCTTCCTCAAGCTCCCAGATTGTTTTCTCCCCAGAATGATATCTCCATATCACTTTAACTAAAGGGATGACTCAATTCCTTTGGATCTTTTCCTTCTTATCAACAATCTGAGTAGGCTCTTCCACATAAGACAAATCTTTATCGATCACCATCGGCTCATACTTAATGATATGAGAGGGATCAAGTATATACTTTCTGATCATTGAAACATGAAATATATCATGGATATGACACAATGATGGTGACAAGGCAATCTTGTAAGCGACAGAACCAACCCTCTCAAGAACCTCAAAAGGTCTAATAAATCTCGGGCTTAACTTTCATTTCTTCCCAAATCTTATAACTCCTTTAGAAGGGGAGACCTTTAGGAATACAAATTCCCTGACTTGAAACTTAATATCTCATCTTCTGTTATCAGCATAACTCTTTTGACGACTCTAAGCAGTCTTTAAACTTTTTCTTATAACTTGAATTTTCTCGGTAGTCTCTTGTACTTTGTCTGGTGCTATTAACTTTCTGTCACCAACTTCTTCCCAACATATAGGAGTTCTGCACTTTCGCCCATATAAAGCTTCATAAGGAGCCATCTGAATACTTGAATGATAAC
>LVTN01000803.1:46217-63728 GCA_001649415.1 Musa itinerans
TGGTCTTTGGTGTTCTGCTTTGATTTGCTAACAAGTCAAACACTTTGAAACATATATTGCAATCTCCTTCTTCATACCTTCCCACCAATAATGATTTTGGAGATCTCTGTACACCTTAGTGCTACTAGAATGCATGGAGTACTTTGAATTATAACCTTCCCTCAAGATTTGATTTTTGATATCTGGGTATTTGGAACACATATTCTATCCTTGAATCTCTATAGGCCATCCTCTGAAACTTGAAAATTCAATTTCAATCCCTTTTCTACCTCATTCCTTAGGTAGATTAAGCCTCGATCTCGTTGTTGTCCTTCTTTAATTTGTTGAATTAGATCAGATTGCACTTGGATGGAGGCCATTAATATCATTGAGTCTTGCCCTTTTCTCATAACTTTCAAATCATAATTTTCTTCTAATAACTTCCATTGCTTCACAACCAAAGTCACCATAAAACTTGTAGATTTTCTACTAAATGCATCAGCTACAATATTAGCTTTACCCAGGTGATAACAAATGGTACAATCAAAATCCTTTAGAAGTTCTATCCATCTCTGCTGCCTCATGTTTAACTCTTTTTGAGTAAAAATATACTTTAAACTCTTGTGATCAGTAAAGATTTCAAATGTTCGCCCATACAAGTAATGCCTCCAAATCTTTAGAGCAAAAACAATTGCTGCCAATTCCAAATCATGAGTTAGATAATTTAATTCATAGCTCTTTAGTTGCCTAGAAACATAAGCAATCACTTTCCCTTCATGTATCAAAACACTTCCAAGGCCCTTTCTTGAATCATCGGTATAAACTATAAATCCCTCGTTACCACTTGGAATAGTGAGAATCGAGGCACTAGTCAATCTTCTTTTTAACTCTTGAAAACTTTGCTCAAAATCATCACCCCATACAAATTTCACATTCTTTTGAGTGAGTTTGGTGAGAGGTTGATCAATTCACAAGAATCCCTCCACAAATCTCCTACAGTAACCTGCCATGCCCAAAAAGCTTCTAACTTCCGTCACATTTGTTGGTACTTCCCACTTAACTATAGCTTCCATTTTCTTTTGATCAATAGATATGCCCTTCCTAGAAATCACATGGCCTAAGAAAGCAATTTCATTTAACCAAAATTCACATTTGCTGAACTTGGCATATAACTTCTTTTCTCTTAGTGTGGACAATACATTTCTCAAGTGTTTCTCATACTCCTGATTACTCCTTGAATACACTAATATGTCATCAATGAATATAATTACACAATCATCTAAAAGTGGCTGAAATATCCTATTCATCAGTTCCATAAAAGCTATAGGGTCATTAGTCAAACCAAATGACATTACTAAGAATTCATAGTGACCATATCGAGTTCTAAAAGCTGTTTTTGGAATGTCCTCCTTCTTGATCTTCAACTGATAGTAACCTGACCTTAGATCAATCTTGGAGAATACTTATGCACGCTACAATTGATCAAACAAATTATCAATTCTGGGTAGGGGATACTTGTTTTTTATGGTCACCTAATTCAATTGTTTATAATAAATACAAAGCCTCAATGTTCCATCTTTCTTCTTAACTAACAGTACCGGAGCACCCCATGGTGAAACACTGGGTTGAACGAAACCCTTATCTAATAGTTCTTGTATTTGCTTCTTCAATTCCTCTAACTCAAGTGGTGCCCTTCTGTAGGGAGGCTTAGATATTGGGGTTGTCCTAGAGATTAAATCAATAGCAAATTCACCCTCTCTATCTAGAGGTAAACCAGGCAAGTCATCTGGAAATACATCAGGGAACTCTTTGACTACTGAAATTTCATTTAGGTGAGTTTCTTGATTTGAATGCTCCTTTACACACACAATATAATAAAAACAACCTTTCTGCATAAGGCGATAAGCTTGAAGTGCTGATATCAAGCAAGGAGGTAAATCATGCCTAATACCCTCAAAGTAAAATATAGGCAGATCTAGTATACATAAAGTAATTATTTTTGTGTAGCAATCAATATTAGCATGATAGGAAGATAGCCAATCCATGCTATGTATAATATCAAAACCCTGGATCTCTAGGAGAATCAAATCAGCAAGAAGTTCATATTCTCCTATAGAAATCAAACAAGATAGATAAACCAAGTTTGTTGTCAAAGAATCCCCAATAGCAGTAGTTACACATAACATATAATCCAGAGGTCTAGGTTGAATGCCCAAGTAACAAGCAAAGTATTGTGAAACAAAAGATAAGTTGGAACCAAGATCAAACAAAACTTTTGCATTTCTTTTAGAAACATGAAGAATACCTTCAACCTCTGATTTATAGGCTCTGGAATCTTGTTCAGTGATAACATATACTCTAGCATGGGCTGTTGACTTAGGAGACAGTGGCTCTTTCTTCTTGTTTAGTGGGCAATCTCTTACTTTATGATCTAACTTCCCTCATGCAAAACAAGCTCCAGTAGTCCGAAAACACTGACCTGTTTCATGATTTAATCCATATTTAGCATATGACTGAGTCCTCTGTGGTGGTTTTCCTTTCTCAAATCTGGACATCTTGACCCTCCTATAACTTTTTTCAGATTCATTCCCTCTCTTACTTTGGCTGATAAACTTCTAATCTTTCAAGTCCCTGATTTCCTGAATTTTCTCCAAGTCTCTTTCAATTATCATAGCACTTTCGACCACATCGATATAAGCTAGGAGTTTTAATACTGATATCCGATTTCTTATAGCTGGCCTTTGGCCCCTTTCAAATTTTTTTGCTTTTCTAATTTCATCATCAGTTATATGAGTGGCAAATCTAGAGAGCTCAGTGAATTTAGATTCATACTTAACAACCGTCAAATTTCCCGGGATGAGATCCAAGAACTCTAATTCTTTTTGCTCTCTAATGCAATCTAGAAAATATTTATCATTGAACTTTTCTGTGAAAACCTTCCATGTGATTGGTGCATGTTTGATTTCAGAAATCCTTTTAATCATTCTCCACCAGTGCTCAGCCTCTCCTTCCAACATAAAGGCTGCAAGAGAAACCTTCTGATCGTCAGGGCAATTTAAGATGTCCAGTATTTTCTCTATCTACATCATCCATCATTCTGCTACCATTGGATCAGGCTCACCACTAAAACTAGGAGGACTAAGCTTCTTAAACTATTCAATTCCCAACCCAGTCTGGTTTGATGTCCTCGTTCCATCATTTCTTCCTTGTCGGACTTGCTGTTGCATCACTTGTGCCATAGTCTCCAAAGTTCTCATAATTCCACTCAATTGATCAGCTATAGATGCAACAGGAGAACTAGAAGACCTCGTCATCCGTACTTCCTAAAAACAACAAAAGAGAATTTTTTGATCAATCTCTAAATAAGTCACTAAACCTCTAAGTTTTTATTGCACATCTAACATATCAAAAATCTTAGTGATTCTCAAATCATGCTCCGATACCACCTCTATCATGCCCCCTGAATTTACTCCTCATTCAGGAGGTGTGAACCTAACTCAAAATCAATAATATTATAATTTAACAATAATCCAGGGTCCAAACACATATTTGAGGCCATTAAGAAAACATTTAAGTTAAAATTTACCTCTATAATCCACAATTTATAAAACTTGTGTAGTATATCATCATACCATCATATCACTAAATGATTCACAAAATCAAATGCCAACTCAACTAAACCCTAACCACATCGTAAATCCATAAGCATGGGAATCTATACAATCACAAAACTAATATGTACCATATGTTTATATCATTACACAATTTAAGCTTAACATTCCCAACATCCTTATATGATGGGTACTTTTCAAATATTTACAAGATACATCAATCTAGATTTATCATTGATACACACAACAAGAACTTATACAATATCAACTTATCAAGTACGAAAGATTTGCCCCAAAACCTTCTAGCTTTCCACTGTCTCAACCCAATTTACACATTTTAGCGAGCGATAAGCTATCCTGAAAAATTTATATAGCAATGGGGTGAAGCATATAAAGCTCAGAAAGTGACTAATACACCCATAGGAAAGAGGATAGTTTTTAAATAAATAAGGTATCAAAATACAAAGCAGAGATGCAAGATGAAACAGAAGCATGTTTTGTTTGAATGCGGAATTACAATGTCATATCGTTCGAAGCATGTTTTTTTCATATAATTGAGGAAAGGTAATTGGAGCATATCATTAGCATAAGGAGCATATCCATGGCATATGGTATTTTTAAAGGCTTAACAAAGACATATAAACATTTCGGAACATATCAAAGAATATACCATGAACAAAAGCTCAAATGACACATGACATTGCATTCATTTCATTCTTATCCAAAGTATGCATAGAAACACAACAAAGCTTTGGATATCTTGTCAAACACATAGAAGGTAAAGTGGGATCATAACATAATATGGTCCATCCGTTTATGAATGACCACCAAACATAAGTCTCCCACGTCTAGGAGATCCATCCACCCATGTATAAGTAAAGTCTTAGGGGGCCGGCAAAGCATCGTGGCCTCTAAGCATAACTCCCTTTACCATTTCTAGTAAAGGTTCACATTTATCCCATAAATATCGGAGTATAAAAGGATAGTGAACAATAAAATTGCGACATATCGGAAAATACATACGGAACAATATAATGCATGTGCCTATACGAAACATTACGATAGAAAATACATACGGAACAATAGAATGCATGTGCCTATACGAAACATTACGATACAAATATGAACTTTACATAATGAAATCAAGTATATAAATAATTAAAGGACAAGAGTATACAGAAATTTAAAGCAGTAATATAAAGCTCAACTAAAGTAATGGTTTTTGCTGAAATTGATTTTCAAAGAGAAGAAACACGAAAAGGCGAAATCAACTAAAGCTCAATTCTGGTAGAATTTAAGAGGCACATTGTATGAATTATTTGGATAACCAATTATGCTCTAATATATAGAAAATAGGTGTCATTTGAAAGATGTGTCAATCTAATTTTAGGTAAATTAAGTTTTTCATAAATTAGAGTTCACAACAGGGAGTTACAAATAATTTTGTAGTGAAAGGTCTAAAAACATTAGCTCTATTTTATTGAGTCTATAGGATCGATGAAAATAGATGTTTTAGTTTGTAATTGTCCTCCAAAAATTTCAAATTAGGTAAAATCAAAAAAAATTTTGAGTCTAGTTTCGAATAAATCATACTTTGCATGAATCTGAGTTCTCAACAGAAAGTTATAAGCAGTTAAGCAACAAGAGGTCAGAAATTACAGTCCCTATTTTGCAGAATCTGTAGGGTTAATTAAAACAGAAGTCTTAGTAGGCATTTAAACTCTAAATCATTCAATCTCAGTATCAAAATAAAGATCATTGAGTCTAATTTCTAATGGATTAGGCTTTGCCTAAATTAATGTTTATTGCTAAAAGTTAGGTTCGAAACAGGGCATAGAGGTTAAATTACCGAAAAATTACAAATTCATGGCTTTGTATCAAAACGAAAGAAAGGTTTGGTGCTAAGCTGAAATCTTTCGAATTATGAAGAATTAAAATAAAAATAGAGATTATGATTTCTATAGGAAGGGGTTGGAACACCTGCCTTCGAAAAGTTTGAGTCCCAAATGTGGGGAGTTGATGCAAAACCTCAAGCGAAGCTTCTTATTCATCTTCTTCTTCAATTCCTCTTCTTCTTCTTCTTCCCTTCTCTTCTCAAACCCACGTTGGCTGTAGCTCATAAGTTTTTCTCCATTAGTTAAGATTTCCTTTAGTTTCTTCTCTAATTGTATTAGGTTTAGCTAATACAAAGCTTGGAAGGTGGCAAGCATGCATGAAAGAGGCATGTGTCATCCTTAGAACAAACATAGGTGGCACCAACCTTAGGTTAGCTAGTAACATATGTCAACCTTTTTTTTTCTTTAACTTAAATTTGAATCTTTCATAAATTATATCAAATTTCTAATATTCACATTTGGGTCCATAGCCATAAACTTCTAATACAAAATTATTTAATACAAAAGAATTATTAGCAAATCCTCATATTTACAAATAAGCATCTATAAAATTTTAAAAAATGGGGGATGTTACACTCACCCATCCTTGAAAGAAAATTTTAGTCCTCTAAATTTATCATACCTTATTCGACAAAAAGATAATGATAAGCTCTCTTCATTTCTTCCTCAAGCTCCCAAGTTGTTTCCTCCCCAGAATAATATCTCTAAATCACTTTAACTAGAGGGATGACTCGATTCCTTAGGATTTTTTCCTTCTTATCAACAATCTGAGTTGGCTCTTTCACATAAGACAAGTCTTGATCAATCACCATCGGCTCATACTTAATGATATGAGAGGGATTAGGTATATACTTTCTAATCATTAAAACATGAAATATATCATAGCATAACGATGGTGGCAAGGCAATCCTATAAGAAAAAGAATCAACCCTCTCAAGAACCTCAAAAGGTCCAATAAATCTTGGGCTTAACTTTCCTTTCTTCCCAAATCTTATAACTCCTTTAGAAGGGGAGACCTTCAGGAATACAAAATCCCTGACTCGAAACTCAATATCTTGTCTTCTATTATCAGCATAACTCTTTTGATGACTCTGAGCAGTCTTTAACCGTTTTCTTATAACTTAAATTTTCTCGGTAATCTCTTGTACTTTGTCTGGTGCTAATAACTTTCTATCACTAACTTCTTCCCAACATATAGGAGTTCTACACTTTTGCCCATATAAAGCTTCATAAGGAGTCATCTGAATATTTGAATGATAATTTTTATTATAAGTGAACTCAATAAGAGATATATATGTTTCCCAATCACCTTTCCAATCCATAACATAGGCTCTAAGCAAATCCTCAAGTGTTTGAATGGTTCTTTCTAATTGACCATCAGTTTGAGGGTGATAAGCAGTGCTAAACTTAACTTTAGTACCCATAGATTCATATAACCTTCTCCAGAATCTTGATAGAAATCTGGAGTCTTTGTTAGAGATGATCTCCTTTGGGACGCCATGAAGTCTTACTATTTCATTGATATATAAATCTGCAAGCCTACCAAGAGAATAAGTCATATTGATCGGTAGGAAATGTGCAGATTTCGTTAACCTATCAATGATAACCCAAGTAGCATCATGCTTTCTAGAAGTTCGGGGTAGTCCTGAAACAAAGTCCATGGTAACACATTCTCATTTCCATTCAGGAATATCTAAAGGTTGCAACAAACCTCCTAGTCTTTGGTGTTCTGATTTGATTTATTGACAAGTCAAACACTTTGAAACATATATTACAATCTCCTTCATGTCTTCCCACCAATAATGACTTTGGAGATCTTTGTACATCTTAGTGCTACTAGGATGCATGGTGTACTTTGAATTATGACCTTCTCTCAGGATTTGATTTTTGATATCTGGGTCATTTGGAACACATATTCTATCCCCAAATCTCAATAGGCCATCCTTTGAAACTTGAAAATTCAGTTTCAATCCCTTTTCTACTTTATTCCTTAGCTAGATTAAGCATCGATCTCTTAGTTGTCCTTCTTTAATTTGTTGAATGAGATCAGATTGCACTTGGATGGAGGCCATTAATATCATTCACTCTTGTCCTTTTCTCATAACATTCAAATCATAATTTTCTTCTAATAATTTTCATTGCTTCATAACCAAAGTCGCCATAAAACTTGTAGATTTTCTACTAAGTGCATTAGCTACAACATTAGCTTTACCTAGGTGATAACGAATAGTACAACCAAATCCTTTAGAAGTTATATCCATCTCCGCTGCCTCATGTTTAACTCTTTTTGAGTAAAAATATACTTTAAACTCTTGTGATCAGTAAAAATTTCAAATGTTCGCCCATACAAGTAATGCCTCCAAATCTATAAAGCAAAAATAATAGCTGTCAATTCCAAATCATGAGTTGGATAATTCAGTTCATAGCTCTTTAGTTGCCTAGAAGCATAAGCAATCACTTTCCCTTCTTACATCAAAACATATCCAAGGCCCTTTCTTGAAGCATCAGTATAAACTATAAATCCCTCGTTACCACTTGGAACAATGAGAATCGGGGCCCTAGTCAATCTTCTTTTTAACTCTTGAAAACTTTGCTCACAATCATCACCCTATACAAATTTCACATTCTTTTGAGTGAGTTTGGTGAGAGGTTGATCAATTCGCGAGGATCCCTCCACAAATCTCCTATAGTAACCCGCCATTGCCAAAAAGCTTCTAACTTCCGTCATATTTATTGGTACTTCCTATTAGGAAATCTAGGGGGTGACATCACATGCACAGCAGAAGAACAGAAAACAAAATCCCTAATTTCTCAAAAATTTGTTCATCGTTGTGCGAAGATTGGTGCGTAAAAATCCGCGAAACTTAAAACTACGTATAGAGTAGATTGTGTTACCTAGAGAGATCGTATATCCCTGAATCCTTGCAGATCTCTAGGAGAGGGTGAAGGAGGTCAAGTGCCCTCCTCTCTAACGGTGATCCATATAGTAGGGCTGCGACAATGCTCCTCAAAACTCTTGGCCTACTCTGAGGCAAAGAGGGGGGAGTAGAATAGGAGAGGCAAGCAAAGGCTCTAGCCTTTGAACCACTGAATCCCTCCTATTTATAGAGGTCCCCTATCAACTTAACCCTAATGGATCCTCCCCTATTGGGTATTGGATCTTCATCCAACTGCCCAAGCTTCTTAGATTAGTGGATATCTATCCAATAATCTCTCATGGGCTTTTATTGGATCTCGTCCATGGGATCCATTAATTTAAGGGCTTATTAGATATCCAATAAGATAGGGGCTCCGGCAGATATCTCATATCTGAATCTCTACTCATCGCAATGCCTACCATATGTGTGTGACCCTCTAGGCCCAATATCGAGCTGGCCGTGAGTCATACCTATCAGAACTCCTTCTAGCTCAGTTAATTATTATCATTATAATAATTCACTTGACTCATCAATTGCGGATGTACTAGGCCACTATGTTATAGTCCCTAGATGATACAAGGGAATCTAATCCATTGGACTTGTTTGTCCTCGATTACCATGTTCCTATAGTCCCTCATCCATCCAATATCCCAAAGACCGTATACCGAGCATGGTGCTATCAAACCCATATAGTTTCTACTCGAGTCTTGCTCTAATCGGATTCTCCTAGAGAGCTCTTTCTCTCTCAATCCGAATGACCATAGCCAAGGATTTGTTTGAGCAAGAACATATGGGATATTTCTTTCATGATATCGAGAGTAGATGATCCTCTACCGACACTCAATAGCCCTCGTAAGGTTGACTTCCACTCCCGATGACCGGTTATACAAGATCTTAGACATCCAACCCTATAAGTCTTGTATCAAAGAGTGGAGCACTCATACAGGATATCCTTGGTGTAAGTCTAAGGGCTAGATACACCATTGGGACTACAGAATAGCTGTTTGATAATAAGGCATCATCAACCATCCAACATTCCGTAAGCGGATCAATCAGTGAACTCATTCTCCAATGAGCACTTGTATTGTATCCCTAGTGTCCCTACACAAGCAGCTATGAGACCAGTTGCATCCATTATATGGATGGGTATATAGTACACTAGTCTATTCGGTTATCTCGATGTCTCTCTTGAGTAACCGATGACCAGGATTATTTATGATGTGAGTTTAAAGGTGAATCGGTCTCAATATTGTGATCTTATCACGATCCAATTTCCATTGCACAGATCCAAGGACATCATAATATATACATGCATATATGCAATAGTCAATATAAAGTGATAAATGCCAAAATATAATAAGCAAAAAAGATTGTGTGTCAAGTCACACGTGCCATCACTCACGTGATTGGCTTGTTGGGCACCTATGACTAGCAATCTCTCACTTGACCTAAAGCTAATCACTATGTGTCTGATCTCCATCAGACCCCTGTGATCCTCATCGCCTTTGCGTTCGAGTCAGTAGTAGTTTCTTGCTTGGAACTGTTCTAGCATACTACTCCTCCATTCAAGGTATACACGTACCCCGAATTCGACTTGCTATCATCGACATCGGATTGAAACTCGAGTCCGTTTAGCCTTCAACCCTGAGGCTACTACCTTCATATACTAGTAAAAGATCCTTAGTCCTTCTCAAGTACTTAAGGATACACTTTACTACTTTCCAGTTCTCCAAGCCTAGATCCGCCTGATACCTGCTCGTAACACTCAAAGCATGTGCTATATCATGCCTAGTACATAGCATGGTATACATGATAGGGCCTATCATTGAGGCATAGGGTATCTTATCCATGTTCACCCTTTCTTTAGGAATATTTGGAGATATATTCTTATAAATTGATATCCTATGTCTCATCGGTATGAGATCTCTCTTGGAATTTTTCATGCCAAACCTTTTGATAATGGTTTCTATGTACCTAGACTGGGACAAGCTAAGCATCTTTTGGATCTATCTCTATAGATCTGAATCCCCAAGATATAAGATGCTTCCTCTAAGTCCTTCATTGAGAAGTGTCTAGATAACCAAGTCTTTACTATGGATAGCATTCCTACATTATTCCCAATGATTAGGATGTCATCCACATATAACACCAAAATGGTGATAGCACTCCCACTTATATTCTTGTACACACAAGGCTCATCTTTGTTCTTAACGAAGTCATAAGATTTGATTGCCTCATCAAATCTTATGTTCCAACTTCGGGAAGCTTGCTTTAGTCCATAAATGGATCTAAGCATCCTGCACACCTTATCTGAGCAATCTTTGGACATGAATCCCTTGGGTTGTATCATATACACCTCTTCCTCGAGGTTCCCGTGGAGAAATGCGGTTTTCACATCCATCTGCCAGATTTTATAATCATAGTGTGCTATAATAGCCAATAGAATTCGGATGGATTTTAGCATTGCTATGAGTGAAAAGGTTTCGTCATAGTCAACACCTTGTCTTTGACAATACCCCTTAGCCACTAGCCTTACTTTATAGGTCTCTACCTTTCTATCTACTCCAATCTTTTTCTTAAAGATCCACTTGCAACCGATTGGTATAATACCTTCAAGCGCATCAATTAGGTTCCAAACCTTGTTGGAGTACATAGAATCCATCTCATAATTCATGGCTTCTTGCCACTTTCCGGAGTCTATACTTATAATAGCCTCCTCGTAGGTCTAAGGATCAATGTTCTCAACATCCTCTCCTCTAATATGTCCCACATATCTTTCAGGAGGATGGGATACTCTACCAGACTTATGTAAAGTTAGAACTTGTGTATTAGGTACCTGAACAGACTCGGGCTATAGAGTGGTGCTTGAGTTAGGCTCTCCAACCTTGCTCAACTCTATCATACTCCCACTATCTCTGCCAAGAATGTGTTCCTTCTCAAGGAATATCGCTCTCTTAGCTACAAAGACCTTTTATTCCTTGAGATGATAGAAATAATATCCACAAGTTTCCTTAGGGTATTCCTTGAACTTGCATCGGTCCATCCTTGATTCTAACTTATCGGGGTTATGTCTTTTAATGTGGGCAGGGCAGCCCCAAATCTTAACAACCTTAAGATCAGACTTCTTCCCTTTCCATATCTCATATGGTGTAGACACTACCGACTTAGTTGGAACTCTGTTTAGAAGGTAAGTTGAGATGAATAGGGCATATCCCTAGAATGAGATGGATAGGTCAGCGAAACTTATCATGGATTGTACCATGTCTAACAGCGTACGATTCCTCCTTTCAGACACACAATTGAGCTAAGGTGTATAAAGAGGTGTCCATTGGGATAAAATCCCATGGTTCTTGAGGAATTGGGTAAACTCTGTATTTAAGTACTCACCTCCTCGATCTGATTGAAGAGTCTTGATACTCTTTCCAGTCTGGTTCTCTACTTTATTCTTATACTCTCTAAATTTCTCAAAGGCCTCAGACTTATACTTCATTAAGTACACATATCCATACCTTGAGAAATCATCAATGAAGGTAAAGAAGTAGGAGTAACCACCAATGACATGAGTTGACATGGTTCCACATACATCATTATGTATGAGTTCTAGTAGCTCAGTAGCTCTCTCTCCAGTTCCACTAAATGAATAATTGATCATTTTTCTACGAAGGCAAGGCTCGCAAGTTACATATGACTTATAGTTGAATGGATTTAGATATCCATCCTTTAGCAATTTTTGAATCCTTCCCTCATGGATGTGACCTAGCCTACAATGCCACAAGTATGCACTATTCACCTCATCTCATTTCCTCTTAGACACACTTACATTCATGATATATAGAGTAGTGTCTAGCATAAACAAACCATTATACAATGTTCCTTTCATGATAATCTCATTATCTAATAATATTGAACAACCATTATTTTTAAAAACTAATTTATATCCACTAACTATCAAACATGAAATGAAGATCAAGTCTTTGACAATAGAAGGAACAAAATAACATGCATCTAATGCAATAATAGCTCCACCAGGCAAAGATGTAGGGCGACCTCGCCAATAGCTACTACAGCAACTTTTGCTCCATTGCCCATCTTGAAGTCCATCTCGCCTCTCGCCAATCTCCTAGGCCTTGCTAGAATCTACAACGAATTGCATATATGAAAAGTACTATCGGTATCCAATACCCATATGTTATCATAAGAGTCTAACAAATGAAGACTGATCATAAATGCACCTGAAGCTTCTCCAAGCTTCTATTTCGCTCTCTCTATAAGGTACTCTTTGTAGTTCATCTTCTAGTGCCTATCTTTGCCACAATGGAAGCATTGGCCTTTGTCCTTTGTCGGTTCTTTCTTAATAGCCTTTGCTTTACCTGGTCTACCCTTCCCCTTGCCCTTGCCTTTATTAAAGGATTTTTCTGCTTTCCTTTTCTTTTTAGTCTCACTAGTGTAGAGAACTAACTTTTGTTTCTTGATAGTGCTCTCTGCCTCCCTCAATATATTGGGAGCTCCGGGAGAGTCACCTCAAGCTTATTCATATTAAAATTCATTATGAACTGTGAAAAGGAATTGGTTGGGACTAAAGCATAGTGTCTACACATAAGTTATCCTCTAGGACCATTCCTAGACTTGTGAGTTTCTCTATCCACTGAATCATTTTTAGGACATGGTTCTGAACTGGTGTCCCCTCAGTCATCCTAGCTCAGAAGAGGCTCTTAGATATCTCATATCGCTGAGTCCTTCCCAATTCCTCAAACAGTTTGCGGACATATAGTAGTAAGGATCTGGCATCTATCTTTTTATATTGTCTCTATAACTCAGGAGTCATAGAGCCCAACATGTAACATTGAGCATGAGTGGAGTCATCAATGTACTTCACGTAGCAAGCGATCTTATCTTCGCTTGCCCCTTCCTCGGGCGTAGGCATCATTGTATCAAGGACATACGCGATTTTCTCCTCTATGAGAACAATTCTCAAGTTGGGAGCCAATCCATATAATTTGGACCAGTAAGGAGGTTGATATCAAGTGTGCCACGTAAGGGATTTGAAAGCGATATTTTCTGAAAATAAAGATGCAGTAGAAATAAATAACATGCAGATTTTACAAAAGTAAACAATCAAGATATGGACTTCAACTTACCAAAAAAAAAATTAAACTTACCAAAAAAAAATATATGGACTTCTATCTTAATATGCTCCCACTATTTTACTGGCGAGTCATGCGACACCCTCAGCACATGAAACAAAAGTCTCTAGCAGACTTCTAGTGGGGATTAGGATCCAATCAACGTCTTAGTGTAACCTCCAAGGACTCGACCAATCACACTAAGCCCAAAAGGTTAGCAACTCTTGCCGATCACAACTCCTTATGATTCCTGACCTATTCGGCCTCAGAATCACCATGGTCTCGAGGGACTCGACCAACCATGATGTTCGGTTAAGTCAACACCATCGTTACAAGATAAGTCTAATTCGATGAGATACCCTCGAGGGACTCAACCAATCATACCATGTCCTTAGGTCACCGGTGACATCTCTATGTCGTAGGCAAGATAACGAATCACGATGTAGGTGAGCCTCGATAGACTCGACCAACTCAACCTACACTAGGAATCGATCCCTACCTATAACAATAGAAGGCCACGTGGGTCAATCTAATTGCCTCACGTTTACCAACTTAATATTACGAGAGAGGGATTTCTATGATTTGGTCTCCTAATATGACATGTCACACATATACATATTTAATATATATCTACATCCCATGTAAATATATATACATATCTAATAGGTGTATAAGCAATCACACCAAATGATCATGTACCACAGCCTAATGTGAAACCACTTACATCAAGATCTATGTATGCAGCGGTGCATCTCCATTCCCTGTGATCGTCAATCTCGTCCTCGTTAGTTCCATTGACATCCCGACGCATCTCCATGCATCGCGATCGTCCATCTCATGGGTCCCGCTATCGCTTCCATGCTCCCGCTACGCCTCCTTTATTGATTACAACTTAATCATAGGCACGTAGCCCGATAATAAATGAGAAATATAATGAAAGCTCGTAGGCCCCAATAATAATAATCATAAGTACACACATCACACGGTCCATGATCATATGTCCACATATCATACATCACATGTATAAATCATCATCATTTAAGACTACTAAATAATAATAAAAATAATAATCAATTAAATATTTTAATCAATTCATATTTTCTAAAATCAGGGACATGTAGGGAATTTTCTGAAATTTGAGAGGTATTTTCATAATTTGGACAAGAGGACAGAACTGGAATTATGGAAATTCATAAGGGCAAAACTATCTTTTTGCCCAAAACCCTAAGCCCGTCTCCCTCTCCCCTACTGCTGCCGTTGTCGCCACCCTACCAGCGGCGGTATGTGCGTCGGTGGTGAGGCGCTGCCCTTGCCTACGGGCAGTGTGCCTGCCGGCGGTACCGCCGCTACAGTTGGGCACACCCGTAGGCGGGCCCCCTACGGGCACCATCGCCCCTACGGGCGGTTCTGCCCACGGGGTTGTTCGTACAGTCGCCCCCGCAGGGCTGCTCCCTCAATCGCCACCCCCGCAGGTCGCTCGCCCGTGGGCGAGCGTCGCTGCGGGCGTTGTGCCCGCATGCGGCGACCGCGGGTGCTGATGCCGCCCCTTGTGCGTCGCAGACGGCTTTGCCTGCGACTGCAACTGTGCGCAACAACACTTACTGCGCACAAGCGGCCTGCTTGTGGACGCTGCCTTTGCGGTCGCCGCTGCAGGCGGCCTGCCTGCACGAAGATGGCAGGCTGCCATCTTCGAGCGCCTTGCTCACCTATTGCATCAACAATTTTGATGTCAAAAGCATTGCACAAAAATACGCAGTTCAAAACCAATCTATCGCACGAACAACCTGGCTCTGATACCACTGTTAGGAAATCTAGGGGGCAACATCACATGTGCAGCGGAAGAACAGAAAATAAAATCCCCGATTTCTCAAAGATTTGTTCGTTGTTGTGTAAAGATTGATGTACAAAAATCCGTGAAACTTAAAACTGCGTATAGAGTAGATTGTGTTACCTAAAGAGATCGTATATCCCTGAATCCTTGCAGATCTTTAAGAGAGGGTGAAGGAGGTCAAGCGCCCTCCTCTCTAGCGGTGATCCACACAGTAGGATTGCAACGATGCTCCTCAAAACTCCAGGCCTGCTTTGAGGTGAAGAGGGGGAAGGAGAATATGAGAGGTAAGCAAAGCCTTTGGCCTATGAACCATTGAATCCCTCTTATTTATAGAGGTCCCATATCAACTTAACCCTAATGGATCCTCCCCTATTGGGTATTGGATCTTCATCCAACAACCCAAGTCTCTTAGATTAATGGATCTCTATCCAATAATCTCTATCCAATTAATGGATCTCTATCCAATAATCTCTCATGGACATTTATTTGATTTCGTCCATGGGATCCAATAATTCAGGGGCTTATTAGATATCCAATAAGATAGAGGCTCCGACAGATATCTCAGATCGAAACCTCTACTCATTGCAATGTCTACCATATGTGTGTGACTCTATAGGCCCAATATCGAGCTGGCCGTAAGTCATACATGAAAGAATTCCTTATGGCTTAGTGAATTATTATTTTTATAATAATTCACTCGACTTATCGACTACGGAAGTACTAGGATACTACGCCACAGTCCCCAGACGATAATGGGGAATCCAATCCATTGGACCAGTCTATCCTCAATTATTGTGTACCTATTGTAACATCCCTCATTTTTAAAAATTTATAAGGATTTATTTATAAATATGAGGATTGTTTTTTAATAATTCTTTAGCACTAAATATTTTATATATATATTGAAAGTATTGTAAGGAACTAAAAGGTGAATCTCATTAATTGGAGGTGATTTGTGAAAGATTCACACTAAGAAAATAAAATAAAATGGAGGACATGTGGCATTAGCAAGGATGAGCCACTTGCATTTATTCTAAAGATGACACCTAAACCTCCATGCATGCTTGCCACCTCACTATTTTAGCATGAGCCAAACCTAAGTAATTTAAGGCACAATTAAGGGAAACATTGCAGCCAACGTAACTTGAGAAGAGGAGAAGTAATTAAAGGAGAAGACAAAGAGAAAGAATTGAAGAAGAAGAATTTTTATCTTGGCTTAAGGCTTTGCATCAATTCTTCCACAATTGGAAATCAAAACTTTTAAAGGCAAGTATTCTAACTCATCCTAGAGATAAATTTTGATCCTTGTTTTCACCTTGATTTTGAAAAAATTGGAAGATTGTGACTTCATGTAAGATATCTATGCCATTTATACATCAAATGTTGAATCTGGAATTTTTCAGATTTTGACCTTTCAGTACTCATGTGGCCATAACTTTTTGCACCAAATTTGGATAAGGAAAAACCTCTTTTATACGAAAGGAGACTTATAGAGCTTTCACTTGATGTAATAATTGAAAATTTGGAGTAAATTTGCCTATCCAAACATATGAATGAAAAGACCTCATGTATTTAGTAAAACAGATACTAAGCTTCTGACCTTCTATTACTAAATTGCTCATAACTCTCTAGAAAAAATTCTGAATTATGCAAAACTTAATTCTTTGGAAACGATATTCATATATATTTATTTTGACTCCTAATTTAAAAATTTTAAAGTAAATTTGCCTTCTAAAACATCTGTTTAAATTGATTCTATCAATTCTGCAAAACAGAGATGATTAATTCTGACCTTATGTTACTAAATTGCTCATAACTCTCTAGAGAAAATTCTGATTTATACAAACATTAGTTTTTTGGAAACTAGATTCATATATCTTTCTTTTGACATCTAATTTGGAATTTTTGAAGTAATTTTTCCTTCTGAAACGTCTATTTAAATTAATTCTATCAATTTTGCAAAACAGAGATGATCAATTCTGACCTTTCTTTACACTATTTGTTGTAACTTCCTGTTAGGAACTCGAAAAAAAAAGTAAAAATTACAAATCCAAGTTCATCTGAAAATAGATTGATACAGCTTTCCAATGACACCTATTTTTAGTGAATTGGAGCATGCTTGGTCACTCAAACAATTTAGGAAATGTACCATTC